>UXGD01000998.1:0-41733 GCA_900474315.1 Torymus auratus
TTGAAAATTTCTCTCTTGTCTTGGTCTTTTCAGTCAATATGAAAAGTATTATTGTCTTGTCTTGAAATTCTTGATCAGATTGAGTTATGTAAACGTGTGACAATAAACGAGTCGATTATTTAAAAAAAATCTTTCACGTAGATGGAGAAGGCACGCTGAAGTGAAATAGTAAGCCACAGTAGTACAATAGTTGACTATTTAAAATAAGCTTGAGCCCAAATAGTCGGAGGACATGAGGTCCATGTAAAAGAGGAATTAGTCACACAGATGTGCGACTGTAGTCGAGTCGATTATTTGAAAGATTCTTTAGCCCAAATAGCCTGCCCACGCACAGACGTGTGATAGTAAGAGAGTGAATTATTAAAAACGTCTGCATAACTGCACAACTGCTTCTTTTTGCGTAAAACTTGCGATCTCCGGCTATTCGGGCATAACATTTTTTAAATAATCGACTCGCTTATCGTCGCACGTCTATATAACTCCCTTCCTTTTGATGTGGACCTCGCGTCCCCGGCTATTTCGGTTATAGGAGTTTTTTAAATAATTGCGAGGACCTCGCACCCCCTGGGCATTTGGGTTTCACATCTTTTGGAATGGCCCACTGTTAAAAATGTCCTTAAATTTAAGTTACAAATTTACTGAATTTTAAGAATAATGTAACTAAGCGTAATTTAATATACAAACACATTAGGTTTAATATAACATAAAACAATAAAATTTCGGCACAAGTATAAATAAATTCCAAATTTGAAATTTAATTTTTCCCACCATATTTGTGCCGCCGGCCAGTGTCTATAGTTCGTCCGCTGCTACTAGGCGGCGCACTCCCTTCCTGCAGCCTCACGTACCTAAATAAGTTGGCCCGAGGGGATATAGGAGCACGGCTCATAGTAGATGGTCATCAGCTACTACCAAAGTTTATTGAGTTAACACAGACGCCTTTGTGCGCGAGTTAAGTAATAGTTTTTATTTAATTAATTATTATAATTATTTCGATGAAATATTACAATTAGAAAATGTAAAATTATTTTCAAGACAAGACAAGACTCTTTACATTCTTGTGACCACAATCTTGATATTGTATCGAAAACTGTATATAAATATTGTATCGTTTATTGTCTTGAATATTGAGGGAAGACAATACAATATCAAGATTAATCTTGCTATATCGTTGAGCCCTATCGACTAAATTTGTTAACTTTTATACACATTTCTTACATGCGATCTGAGGCATCCTTGATTTACTCCCATGGTGCGTATACGATTTTTTTTGCCTGGCGAGGCCGAAAATACAACATTCGTGATCGGGTGCGGGAGCGAAAGTGGTACTTTCGGCCCGCTAGGCAAAACATAAATTTATCATAAGACAATAAACTCTTAACATTTATTCGCATTTTACAATAATGTGTTATTACTTTTAAAATCTAAAACTTTCTTCAAATTTACTCAAATATATTGTGTAAAATATAACAAAACTTTCTACTTCCTTACAACAAACCGCTGTTTATTTAAAAATTTAACAATCCCACAATTAAAACTCCACACTCACGTATGCCAATGCACGCGCAAATATTAGCGCACCACGTGACCACAGAGAAAAGGAAAACGTACATTACATATACATGTATATATTACACAGTTCCATATACATTATACATACGGATACGGTAAAAGCGAGAACTGCAGAAGGAAAGAGAGAGTGAGGCATATAGAGATTAACGCTGTACGGCAAAGGAAGAAGATGAAGGAAGAGCGAGTGCGGCAGAACACGAGCGATAGAGAGACAGAATGA
Source organism: Torymus auratus (assembly GCA_900474315.1). NCBI lineage: Eukaryota > Metazoa > Arthropoda > Insecta > Hymenoptera > Torymidae > Torymus > Torymus auratus. The sequence continues at coordinate 1,793 of UXGD01000998.1, forward strand.
GAGCGAACCACACCCGTTGCGCTCACGTTCTGCCGAATGCGTGCTATTATAGTACTATATACATATTACTTACTACTCGAGGCGAGTGACGTGGTTAAGTCGAACGCGTTCGCGTTATACAGCGCTGATCAATGAGATTAGGGATAGTAGATTCTCGAAGCTATTTTTCGCAAATTGATGTTTTTTTTTCTTCTTATCCACGCATGCCTATAGCTCCGAAGTAGCAACTGGAGCTTTTTAATTGTTAAAATGATTGGTCAATTTTTGCTCTTTGGTTGTCACAAGAGTGATTGTAAATTACATATAAGAAAGTAGAAAAAATATATATATAATATAGGCACAGATAACGAAAGTTTTGGCTCCACATACCAAATTTATCCCAAGCATAAAGTTATCTCTCTCATTAACAAAATTATCTCACGACAGACAATATTCTAAAATCTAAGCTGCACTTCGCAATAATTAGGATTCCATTCCTCGCCGTTAACGACCCTCTCCCATATACTGCACACAAAGATTCCTTTTTTTTCGAATACATACAATTATACACAGCGACAGAGAGAGACAGAGAGAGCGAGAGAGAGTCGATCCCACGGGATTTCTATGTCAATAGTCCATTAAAAAATTGCTCAACATCGGTAACAATGAAAATACGGATCGTTTTCGCACGGCGTCGGCGCCGATTTCGCAACGTGTATATATATAGGCATATATAGTCGCGCACCCGCGACATCTCGCTCGTACAGCATTCGCGTCCGCAAGTATTTACATAAAAATGTAATCAAACGGCCGTTCGCGCTGTGTATTTTATATCTCTATCAAGGTAATATTGCGCTGTATCTCGGCAGTTCGTTACGAGTGCTCGCGCGACGCGCGAAAGTAATGAGAAAATTCCTGAGATTAAATACGTCCACTTCGGCGTGATTATAACAAATGTTTTCTCGCGTATACAGTTACTTAATACACTTTGCGCGCGAGCGACGAAATATTTCCAACATCGACATCACACTCCAGGAGTGGAGCTATAAAGTATATGTGCGGCGCGAAATTTTCCTAATTGAATAATATATATGCACCTACTTATAAGTGATACGGTATGTATGAGAGAGACTGGATTTCGCGAGAGTCGCTCAAAACCCACGTTATTCTCATATAGATTTTCAAGTCATTAATTTTTGTTTATCAATATTATACCGTGGAGGAAAAATGAGCGGTTTGTTTATTTCACAATTATGCGCCTACTACTACACACAGATACATACATACGGTGCGTCAGAGGCTCTCTCGGGAGAGCCGCGCGAGAAAAACTATCCATTGAATAAATGTGTAATAAATAACGCCTATCTCGCGGCTCAGGTGTGATACTCCGCGCGCTCGCTCGAAACGCACGCGCGCGCGCGCACATTTTACAATTTTACATTCACTTTGTTTCTCAACTTTTCATCTTATAAAAATCATTGTTTTTTCACCTCTTTCTTCTATGCACGCTATGCAGCAGCCTATATGCACACGCGCATATAGCTTTTTTCACTTTCAACTGACCTTGGGTTCATAATGCACACGCGCGCGACTCTATAACGTATGGATATACGCGCTTATATATGAATTGGATGAATTGGAAAAATATCTTTATGAATTTCTCGTGTATGTCAGGACTCAAAAAAGCAATTAAAAGTCCATCTGATAAAAATGTGCGCGATAAACGTCGTTTTAATAATTCTTGAAAAGCTTCGGGAGAGCGACGAAGCGCGCGAGTATATAGTCGACGATTTTTGTAATCTTTATTGAAGGATTATAAAATAATTTATCGCGCGCGCTTTGGAAGTTTCTTGAAGAGGATTATTCAAATCGCGAATGCGCGCGCCAATACATATATATACATCTATGTATAATGGTTACAAAAGTGCATATACACACGGTGATGGAATAATTACCTTAATTAAAGAAAAATAGCTTTTCAATCCGACTTGATGCTTAATTAGCGGCACAAAGACCCCATGGCTATACAACATAACCCCATAATAACCTACTCGCGATGGCTTTTTTATCTTTAGCCAATTATTTCATCAATAAAATATATTATACCCATGTACACTATATATCTCCATTACCGATCGCCGAAATGAAAGACGAATTCGGCGGCCCATACACAATAACCATCCAATTAAAAGGTCGCGCATCATTATAATGTACCCATCTAGCGACCTCAATTACATAATTCCGTTGATAGTGTTGTATGTATGTGTGTGTCGCCCGTTCTCGCGCTTGGTGTGCGAATTCCATCGATCGCGCGCGCGTATATAACGATAATTACAATAATAGCGCGGACTCGATGCATATATATATATATATATAGACGCAATAGAGCGAGCGAGCGAGCGAAAGCTGCAGGAATTCCATCGCGCTCGCGCGCGCCTTTAAATGTGTAATCCCGCGCGCTCGCAAGCGGTAACCGCGCTTGTATAAGCGCCCCCCGCCTGTAGTGTGTTAGTGGGACGCCGCCGCGGTGTACGGCGAGACTGTAATGTCAAGATAATGGAGCTAGAGCGCGAGTGAGCGAGAAAGAAAGTTTAACGAGGGAGAGAGAGAGAGAGAGAGAATTATTTACATATTCATGGAAATACTTCGGGATGGAGCAGGTTCGGTTCGAGTGGATTTTATGATTGTGGTATACTCGCAGCTGTGTATGTATGTGGGTGTGCAAGTGGCGCACTCCTGCTGCTTAGGCAATTAATTTCGTAGTAAGCAGTTACGCTATTTGCAAAACGATCGTAATATACCGTAGTTCGATCGTCGCGATGTGATTGTGGTGGTTTATTCACTTTATGGAATGGGATTATATCGGTTGCTTTAGTTTGCTTTTCACACGTTATTATATAGCTTTTAACATTATGTATATATATTATTGGGAAAAAAGGCGTCAATTTTAATTTTTTTTTTCCCCACTCCACCCTCGCGTCCTTCATTGTACTTAACTTTATGAAAGGCGCGCGTGCGTAATGCTTATTGAATGTCACTCTTGAAATAATGGCCACCGTGACATTTGAACATTAGGTATTGATTCGCACCGTAAAAACGTTACGCTCTCTGTGTGCTCTACTTTTGATTGTTTTCATTTATTTAATACTGCGCGGCTCTGAATGAAAATGAGGACAGCTTTAAAATAGATTTGCGCTTTAACATGCCACTGTTAAATTGAATTTTGTGGAGAATGTATATATTTTTAATTCTCATTCAGAATGAAGTTTTTTTTTTCGTAAAGCCAGAACAGATTTGTAAGGTTCTTATAAATAGATTATCGTTATGCAGTTGTGAAGTTTTTGATTAAGAAATGTTTGAAATGAAAAATTCAAAATAATTTAGATAACTTAATTCTAAAGGATAAGAAAATGTTGTTTCTGTAAAACATTAAAATAGAAATTTCATTGCGAATCAATATAATATGGTGCAATTAATACTAGAAAAATTACCATACTTTGTCTGAAAACCCCCTAAAATATTCCCATGCACTTTCCAATATTTCTATAGCAAAAATAAGTATTGCAATTATATTTTCGTTTTCTACAAGTGTTTTAGCAAACAACATTTTCTAAATGTACCACGCCAACTGCAATTAAAATCCGTTCAAACTAATCGGTAAAACATTTCACAACAGCGTTATATACAAAGAACTCGCGAATTTGCCAAAACCATTGACCAATAAAACAAGCCACCTTCCCACACTTATCAGCCGCTTCCTCGGCAATTCACGCGCGCATTCTCTACAGCGCCGTTAACAATCACTTTCGATCCCCCGTGCACACACCTCGCTCGCCCATATTTACGAGCCTCTGGTAGAAAAACGCTCAATCCGCACCGCGAACAAATTTCTCCTCGTCAACCGATGCTCATGCCTCTTCTCACTCTCGGTTTACGCCTGTTGCTACATCACCCACGCTCGCGCTTATATTATCCCGTTCTTCGCGCGCGAGTCGATTATGCAAATTAATCGCGCACGGGCCGACCCCGGGCCGCAGAATTTAAATGGATCGTTAAAACGAGCGAAACTAACGGCCTCGTGCCACCGCGCGGCCGCTATTGTCAATGACAGTGAAAGCGCGCGCTGCACGAGATTATCGCGCGCGCGCCCGAGAGTTAAAAAGTGCGAGCTGAGGAGACTAAACATCGTAAGTACGCGCGGCTTTATCAATGAAGACGAGGATTTTTTAGATTTAGGGTTTCCCACTGCAATGATCGAGCGATTTTTTTTTGTCAGATATAGTGCAGCGGTTGTGCAAATAAAGCTATATTTTGTATGAAGCGTTTGTTTTTCTTTTTGCAGTGATCGAGTATGCAAAACAGCCACCGTTAATTTCAGTATAGTGTGTTTACATGAGAATTTTCTTTGTAGTAATAACTAATGTTTTTGCACTGTTTGATTGAAAGAATGTTTTATAAAAAAGAAATTGTATGACCTCGATTTCTTCGTCTAATTATTGTGAAACGATGTCGAACATTCCACTTCCCCTCCGCTAAAAAAAACGGAAAATTCGAAATCAAACTTTATGAAAACATATGAGCGAGTCTCTCTCTCTCTCCCACAAAAAGTTTACGCATGCAAATCACTCGCGCGCTCGCGCTCCCGATGATAGAGAAAAACTGCACAGCCAATCGCTGGTCGAATTATCTTGTCCTTGAGCAGATGAATCGATTCGACGCCTTATATTTCTCTTGCGGCAGTTTGCTCGAGGGAGAACGCAATCTCGAGCGAGCAAAGAGGAAAACCGGGATACGAGAATATTGACTGTATATGCGCTAGAGTCGTTAATGCGTTCTCAAAAAGAGATTACTTATTTTTCGTTAGTGAGTATAAGTACGAAAAATGTTAAGTGCTCGCGTGAGCCTAGATTCCAACGATTTCAACGTGTCGATGTATCATTAATGTCCTTTATTATTTCTACAAGTTACATGTACAGTGGAAAAACAATTTTAAGTTGTAAGAAGTCAACGAATGTTGTTAATAATTGTTGTGTACGACTCGGCGTTCTGTGTGACTTCGCAAGCTTGCTCCTCTCTCTTCAGACTCTTCAAGTATAGTACCAAACATTCCGATGGTTTCGTGGTTTCGCTAAAAGTACTTTCCAATAAATGCCTTTTTTTCATCATTATATTATAGACTTGAAAATGCACGATTTGCATACTTTGTACGTAAAGATCGTATAGTTTTATTTTTAATTAAGTGTATAGGAAATTTAGTTCTTTTAATCTTCTAACGAAGGTTGAGAATACCATGATCGGATGTGTGTAATTATCTGAAACTCTCATGGAAATAAAAATTAAAAGTAATTAAGGGACTTGCAGTGAGTTGAAGACTGACGCAACGCATTCGTAAAGATAAGTTGCGATTTTTTTGTTGTTGAAAATAATTAAAAACATAGTTAACGCAAAACATTTTTTTTTAAATATTCTAAAAAATCAAGATTACTTATTATCGCTATATAAAATCAGTTTCAATTATGCAAATAATTGCGTTTTAAAGAAAAAAAAACGTAAATAAAGTGATGAATTATTACTTAGAATTTCTAATAAATATTCATAAATAATATTATTCAAATAAGAAAACTTTTTCACCGACATTATATTTTTATTGTATGCAATAATAAAAAGAAGTTTTTCGAGAACACAGTTAAAGGTAAAATATCTGTCAATTCTACGAACCTTAATCTCTCATATATCCAATATTAATTCCCAGCAAATACCAATCCGCATGCATACATAACGCACACCTATATTAGCGATTTTTCAAAACTACATTCTGACCGTATCACTCAAGCTTATACACATATCCGTGCGCTAACCCTCATAGTTATCCGCTGGTCAACTACCACATGTATACCTGTACTCTACACCTATAGCCACATACACATATTACACGGCACAGAGAGTGGAGAAGAGAAAGGCATGGACGCTTGGCGTAGTCGGGTGGGAGAGGAGCGCCCGCGAGAGAGCCTGGAAGGCCGCTGGAATCTAATGTCAAGTCTATAGGGAATCGAGCGCCGCGTGTACATTAATTTTGCGCGATTGCGCAACACACGAGCTCTCGCGTGCACTTGGCGCGAGTGAACGCGCGAGCGCGCGGGCGTGTGTATTGCAGGCCGCGATTTTTTCCGATGGGCCGCACGAGCGCGGAGGCCTAATTGAGCGCGGTGTGGAAATTCGCGTTAGAGAGAGAGAGAGAGAGAGGCGTATGCGTGGAGTATAGTGTGTCGAGGCGCTGTGTGGTTAATGCGTGTTTCGAGAAGCGTGGAGAAGCCGATCGATTTTTCGATGCTGCGGATCGTTGTCGTTTTATTTGTGAGTTGGGGTTTTGAACAAATTTTTATTATTATTTATAGTTTACTTTCTGTTAGAGGGGGCTTTGTGACAGCAAAATTTCAAATTTTTGAAGGATAATATTCTTTTGTGAAAAATGTCTGTAGGGACGTGCGAATTGATGTTTAGATTTCGATTTTGGAAAATGTTAATGACACATTTTCATTTCTCAATGTGAGTACCGCATTGAAAATATTATTGGAATCGTTTGAAAAAATGTATATGAAAATAGTTTTTGTAAACGAATGGCATTAAGTTAATGGTTTTCTGAATTAATGTTTAGATATTAATGAAGTAATTCGAAAACTTGTAATGACTGGATTTTAAAGATGAAAAAGAAGATCAATTATTTTTGTAGTGAAATATTTAAATTATATTTTTACTAAAATTTGTATGTTTATTTAGATTTAAAATCAAACCTTTTTTACAAAGTTTATTCATAACTTTGAAAAAATGGTGATATACTTTTCAAAAGTTATATCGAGATTTGAATTTCAATCTTAAGTAAAGAAAAACAAGAAATAAATCAATATTTTCCTATTTATCGAAGTTCACAGTATCGAAATGTCATTCTATTTACAAGGATTTAAGTGTGTCATACGTTTTATGACGATTGATCAACATTATTTGCGCAAAAGGTATGTCAAATGCGAGATCAAATCTCAAGAACGTTATTTCGCTGGGTCGAATTTCAGCGTATTTCATATTAATCCTCGGGTTCCCAATGACTTGTCCAATTCTATTTTGCACGATTGAGTAACTGAAATATTCACAAACAACATAAAGAGGATTTATTAATGACATTAAATTTTTAATAAACATTCACAGAATATTTAGAATAACGTGGTAATTTGAAACAAACGGTAGCGTAGCAACATCACAATTTTCCTCACTTACGCAAAAATGTTTTTATTTTATTTAAAGGAATTTCGTGTTGACATCTAAAAATGTTAGATTGCCAATTTGTTCACAAACAATTTATATAACTATCTTCTATATGGCACTTAAAATGTAGAAAAACAAAAATATGTTTTTGTAACAGTAAAGAGATAGTATTTTCACTTCTGGTGTACGGTATTTCAAGTGGAAATCGATAAATAAGTCAGACATTTCAAAAGATTCTTATCATACTAGCAAAAATATTTCTTGCAATATGAAATTCTAAAAACCTTTTAAATAATAATTCATTTTGAATTTACAGATGAAGAATTTTGATAATTATACTTAAATATTTAAAAAAATCGTATCGTTCTTCGCAAAGTCATGTTATAAACTATTATGCATACTATTCTTGGGTCATCGATTTGTCAAGAAAACTTAGCTGACCGATATAGTCGCATGGTTTAATTATTCTTCTATAAATTTAAGTACAAATCTCAGACATGTACCGATCAATAATCTAGTACAAAGGATATCTTTCCATGATAATCCATCCTCCCAATCAACTAAAAAATTCAACATTTACAACTCCATCTAATCCTCAAAACTTCCCTGACTTACAAATTCTCAAGCTCGGATCTCCTAAAACTCTCACTAAAAAAAAAAATTCAAAGTTATATACAGCTACGCAAGCTCCAGGACCGCGTAAAAATTTTACGATCGTAGCATCTCGCTATAATCCGCCTCACCGTCCCATCCATCGATAATGCGCGCGTCAAAATCCTCCTCTCGCAAATTCCTATGTAATCCAGGCTTCGCGCCGGAAAACTTTCGACCGAGGCTTGTTTAAAAGTACACAGACATACACGTACGCAGCTCTGGTGTCCCCTTCTCTCCATACTATATACACACACGCATCGCAATATTTCGCGGGATATCTAATCTCCGCGTGCATGCGCGTACTTTCGGCTGCCATCTTGTAATGCGAGCGTGTGTGTGCCGTCGCGCGCAGCCGGTCAGCCTTCGAGCGTCGAGCTGAGTTTCGCGCGAGTCTCATGCCGTAGCGTATATACTTATGTGCGTGCGAATGAATGCGTGCCGCGAATTTTCGAGAGACTCACGCGGCAGAGCCTTCGTCACTATATATCTAGGTACGTGTGTGCCTCGGAAGAGAGGCGAATGCTGCATGGAGGTGCTATACTTACATTCTTAGACGCGCATTTTGCAGTGGCGCTTTGCTTACGATTTTTGTAATGACATACGTTTAGGTTCGGTTTTTGGTAAAAAAAATATTAGTTATTGATGGGGGTTGGGAAAAATCTTATAAAAAGTGCTTGAATATTGTGTAAAGAGGCGTGTAAAACTTTATCGATCATTTGCGCATATTTTTGTATAAGTAAATCATTTAGGAGGAACACAGTGGAACTCTTAATGAGCTAGAAAATATTAAATAACAAAAACAAAAATGCTCGTTGAAATAATCGTTTCAAACTTTTTGGTAGCTGAATAGTGAAACGTGATTATTTTATCTCTCTACTTTAACCTTGATTTTCATATGCCACTGGTAAAAATCATGTCAGCTCGCTGTCTAGCATATCGCAATAAAAAAGCCGAACTTATCGTGCATTTTTCACTTATCGCGATGCATATATTTTCCGTCTATTTCATTTTGACACTGATAATAGGGGGCATCGAAAGCATCATTTGCGCAAAAGAAAGAAAAACTATCTTTTTGGTATATAGAAGCATATCTGCTCTCTTATCGCCTGATTTGCTAAAATTCAACAGTTGCGTAAGCATACTTACGAATAGTGAACTTTTTTATTCCTTTCTATTTCGACATTAAAATCTATATACGAATGGTTAAAACTATTAGGCAATATAACGTTGTAGGATTAAAATTAGATCCGTAAAAATGTCAAAATTTTTGGTTCTTGGATAAATTTAGTTTTACATATATATACTTTCATAGAAAGTATAAAAGTAAATATATGTAATTGCGAAATCCCTGTTAAAAATCACCTACATGTCTCTCATTTATAAAGTAATTTCTCTTCGCATGGTCATAATTTCTATAGGCACTATTCAAAACACAGGTCAATTATCATTCAACCACAATAAATAAATAATCATAGTTTATTTGTTCACTATTAAGTTATAAAATTGTCAAACTTATATCGTAACCTGAGTTTGAACATAACGAGCCTAAAACTTTACAAGCTAATATATAATTTTAAAACTTTTTCAATTTCGTTTTATTCCGCAAAACGGGACGACGAAAAGTGGTCATCATCAGGCAACTTCAATTCGAAACAATCACATCTGCACCGCAGCAACAGTTTAAAGCATCCACTCTCTCATATAGCGACGCACGTTCCCATCGTCGCCTCAAAAAATGCAAATTTCCATCCTACTTGCACAACGTGACGTGCGTATCTCTCTCTCGCTTTCTTTCTCCCAACAATTACTATATACATATAACACAAAAGCCAAACGTCGAAAACCGCACGGTTATAACGACGCGCCGTCCGCATATATGTGCGTATATACCAATATACGCACTAGCTTAAAAAAAAAACATAAGAATCTCCCAACTACACAACGTTTTCCCTCTTCGAAAATTTTCGCAACAGCCGCCGCGCGAGCGAGCGAGTCGCACAAGGTTTCCTTTGTCGCGCCTCGAATTTCTAACGGTTCAACACACTCAGACGTATATGCACGCACGGACGCACGCACCAGCGCTGTGGCGTTTCTGGCTATGTGTGCTCTTGATAATCAGCGCGTGCATGTGTATAAGTATACATGTGTGTGCATGTGCCAGTGCGAGTGCAGTCACGAGCTTTACGTAACCGTCTCCTCCGTCTTCTTCTGCTTCGGTCTCCACGCTCATTTTTTTTTCTTCCTCCTAGAGAAAGCTTTCTGCGACTAAAAAAAAGTTTTGGGAAAATATGTCAGGAATGTTGCTTAGGAAATTCGGAATCGAAATACACTATTTTTAGATAATGTTCGTATGCGATGTGTGTGTGTGTGCGTGTGTGTGTGTGTCATGATCCACTTGACAGACTGTAAGTGGACAGTTCTCATTTTTCGATTTTGCTTACACAATTGGGATCAATATTGTATTTCTATCAAAATCGATTTTTGTTTTGTTTAATAACGATTATACAATTTCACAAATTTAATTTTTCACTTTTTTTACTATTTAAAACTAACATTGTTCATGATATTATGAATTCACTTCATACTTTTGTATGTGATAGAGATAATATATGTGCATAAAATTTGATCAATATCATATGATTATTTTTGTCTATATTTAATGTTTTAAATTTTGATAGTTTAAAAAATGCTTTTCTTGGTTGCACGATAGCTGAAGTAAAATTGGTATAATTGCTTTGAAATTTTGTGAACATATTGTAGAGTTGTATATTTATTCTGTAAGTTCTTTGGATGAAAATACTGATTCATAATCTTAACAGGAAATAATTAAGGTTGAAATCTTTTTACTAGTTTTTTCAAGTTATCGTTATTATCCATGAGCTTTCGTTACAACTTGTAGCTGTTGATGATGCGAATCGTCTTGGTCAGCTTGCACGTCTGATTCCCGAATTTATATTTTTTATAATAATTTTATAAAGGATCTTCATAGATAAATTTTCGCATAAGAATATATTAATAAAAATTAATAAAAGGAATCAGCAGATTAAGTTTGGGGAAGCTATGTGCTAGTGAATTGACAGCATTTTTGTTAGGTTGGTACGTAGTGGTACCCTCTCTCTCTCTCTCTCCCACTCTCACTCACTCACTCACTTACTTGCCTATTGACACGCGATTGCGAGTGCGCCCGCCGAGTTTCGTCGACTCATAGGCGAAAACAAGTTTTTCGCGCACGACTGGTGGGTTTTCGTATTTTATTTTCTTTTTTCGAGGCTGCAAGCATTTTTTGCTCTCCGATTTTTCTTTCAATCGATATAGTGAACCCTAATTGGGTTTGCATAAATTAAGAGTGAAATAGAGGTTGATACAACCATATATCAGGCATAAGTGTAAAACTAGTTTCGTGTATAGTGTTTCTTAAATTTGAAATGTGTCCTTTACATATATATCAAGGGTTTATAATAACAGCAGTTCTACTTGGATATGCAATATTGCATTTCATTGATATTAAAGTTGATTTTTGTACATATACAAATTTATGGTAAAGATATCCTATTTTGCAAAGTAGTTCAACATGTGTGTAAAATATTGTCTCATGTCGTGAAAGTTATTTACATTTTTTATGAAATCAGCAAAATACGAATGAAAACTGCTGCTATAACTGTATCAAAGGGCGCGGTAGCGTCCTGCATGGCGAGTATAAGAAACGAAGTGATTAGTAAAACTGATAAACAAATTATGCCTTCTTAAAGAATGTACCTACATTTTTTATTTGGTATTTAAAAAGAACAGCTACAAAATTTTTTAAATATTATAATAAAAAAAAAATCTACAAAAATTCAGCTTGATAACTTTTTTTGTTCGTGAGTTATGCGTAATTCAAAATTATCAAACAATATATACATATAAAGACATACATTTCTTAAACACCTCATTTCATTCTCCGATGAGGGATTTCCAAATCATAAAAAGAACATCAATGATTGAATTTTGAAAATTTATCTTGAATACAATTGTTTGAGTAATTTGCTGTTAATTTTTTAAATAAAATAATAATCACTCCCGTACGGCATTAATACTTGGATAACCAAAAGTACTTATTGAGTTGTATTTCACAAACAAATTAAGAAAATTCATTATACACAGTCAGTATAAACGAGCAAGTCCATATATCGAAATTGAACATTGACCACTACTTAATTAAAACTTCTGCACAGTGATTCATCTCCAAATTATTAAAATAAAAGCTTAACTATACCGATTTCAACTAAACCGGTGTTCCACACCTCCCCAATTCCACGCTCGAAAACACCGCGATGATAACACCCCAAACTTCTCATTCTAACGATCTATATAATATGCTCAATCCTACCACTCCAAACACCGTTCGCGCTTCTAAACCACCCACCGTATTATACGTTCTCGCGATTAGCAGGCTTTAAAATTCAAATCGCAGCAGCAGCAGCAGCCAGCGCAACGCATACACACACACACATGCCGCTTGCTCGCACTCGCCGGCAACTGCATGAAATTGTCTCCTATTAAAAGTGTCATGGTCGCCGGCGGCAGCCGTTCGCTTCGCGCTCCGCGAGCGATGGCTTTGCCGCGCGCGAACAATGTGCCTGCGCAACGCAAATGCTTTCGTTTTCAACGCGCGCGTTCGCGAGCTACTCTCAATGGCTCGCTTGTTTACGAAACGAGTTCGCCGTCTTCTCGCTCTCCGCGTGCGCGCATGCATGAGGCGAAAAGGAGCGAGAGGTGTGCATCACACGTGTATATATGTGCAGCGCTGCACTAGCGGGCTAAAGATCACGAGGTGTGGGTGCGAACTGTGTATATGTGGGCGGCGAGGGCTATATGGAGAAACGAGATTCGCCTTTTCGGTTGCGGCTGTATATATGAGGTCTTGGCGCGAGGAGTCGTCGCTATGGGACGCGAGTTGTTTAGGATAGGTATGTGTGTGGTTGATTGTTTTTGCCGAGTGGTGTTGTAATCTTCCGAGACTTGAAGTTGGATAAATAGTGCCCGTGGTTATGTGATTGTTTAATACGAACGTTTTAGTATAGTGATCGAAGGGTATTTTATTTTTTGATGGAAACTTTTTAAATTCTTTCTAACGGCAATAAAAATAGTATATACTTTGTATGCGTGATTGTGTTGTGAAATAAAAATTATCGCATTTCAATATCAAAGTATGTATATTAATTTAAAAAGTGGGATGTTTAGATTCCATTTCAATGGTTATATATTTATGGTTTATAATGATTTGTTTTATATTTACTGTCAGAGAAAAATTTATATTAGAGGCATATTATTCATGATTTAACGAGAAACGCGCAATTAAATAAATCACATTATAGTTATAATCTTATAGGTGAAAATTATTAACTTATACGGCTGCGTGTTTTGCAATGTACAATTTCAGACCTTGACGAATGTGAAATACGAACCTATATTTTAGTGAGAATAGCGTATAAAAAAGTTGTGGTTGCGGCAGCAGCGTGTAATGTTTGCACATGCACTCTCATATTTTCAGTAAAAATAGAAGATATAACCACTTGTTAACTGGCACATTTTTGCCTTAATGTTAAATAATTGTTTAGTCGGCAGTATGCGCAAAAATTTCATTCTAACTAATTGAAATTGTTTTCTTTGAGAAAAAAGGGCATGTAGAATTTTATCGTTGCTAATTACCAATAATTTTCTTTTATAATCAACATGTATTATAATCATAACTATTACTCTATCCAGTTGTATTGTATCAATGAAAAAAAATGAAGTATAACACTAGAGTATAACACTCAACGTAACAACAATTATTTCTACTAAGTTATTTTGGCTATTCCAGAGTCTTCCAACACTCTCGGCATTCCCATTACAATATGCAATACAAAATCGACTGTGCAACATCTGTCCGAAATTACATAAGACAATAATTCTCCAAACAAAATTCCATTTCCGATAAACCATATATTCTCTCTCTGGCACTAATAATCAACTGAAAAATGCCCAATCAATCTCTCCTCTATATCACCCTCGAACCGGCTCTCGCATCGTCCCACGACGGAAAAACTTTCGACTCTCGCAGCCTCTCTCACGCACATCATGCACGCGTCTATCACTCTCCTCTGCCTCGTAAAAATCACCGGCAAGTTCAATTTCAAGTCGTTCTAATCTCCCTCCCCCCTCCCTTTCCTTTCGTCGCGATAAATGTTTCGCGCCGGAGAGCGAAGAAAAGACGCGGAAAAGCGCGCGCGGCAGATAACGCGCGTATATAATAATAAACGCGGACCGTATGCTTACTATATACGTACGTACGTACGTACGCGCGCACACACAGCTGCCGGCCGTCGCAAATTACAAAAGCGATAATTCGCGCGCCGGCGATGCAGCCGCATATGTGTGTGTATATCTGCTGCAGCGCCGAGGCGTAATCGGAGTAGGGAGAGCGCATGTATGCGTGCGCATATATGTGTGTATACACGTATGCACTTCCATTGTGCACTTTTGACCGACTGCGGAGCGAGAGAGAGAGAGAGGCTTACGCAAACTGTGCGCGCGCTTTTTCGGCGATGCACTCGGGCCGTTTTGTTTGCGGTCGCGCGCCAGTTCTCTTTCTCTCTCTCTCGGTCTCTCCTTTCTTTCGTTTTTCCGATGTGCAGCGGAGTAGAGGCCGAGAGTCGAATCTCGCGTGCCCGCGCGATAACAATAGCTTTGTTGAGTGTGGTTCGGACCAGAGATGCACTCTTTTCGGGCGCAGCTTTTACGAGGTTGCGTTGCCCCCCACTTTTCGCCCGATTCACTTTAAATGATCTTTTACGGCTTTGTTTCCTATTCTTTTTCGGGTACGTGTAAATTAGCCGAAACTATATTGTATAAACGATCAATAATTTTAATTTCATTTGATAATTTTTTTTTCTCATTATTATTGCTAAATTTTAAATTGTTGCTAAAATGTAAATAATTGTTGTTGTTAATTTATTCACCAAAAAAATGTTTGTATTAATTTTTTTGCAATATCATATAATGAAACTAGCAACTATGCATTACGCATAAGTAGTAGAAAAACACAAAGTCCTGGGAGGTTCGGTTTTTTTTTCCGTCTAGCTTTTATTTAAATCTTCGAAAAAGGAGGTCGTCATAATTATAGACATAATTAGTCTTTGGAATACGATTCAGCATGAATGTAGGAGAACAAAAACTTCTTGTATAGTTTAATTTTCAATGCCGTTGCGCAACAAAGACCTGCTGCTTAGATTTTGATATTTGCGTCTTACCAGAGCCGGGTATTATCTACTGCGACTTAGTCCTCTGAATTAGAATGTGCTGAACTTTTTTTTAGAATTTGCCCTATTGAATTCGGGTTATAACATTTTGTGCCATATTTTATTCTTGGATGGGTCAAAGATAACTTCCTCGCAAAAGTATTTGCAAATATAATTATTTTTTGAATAATTTAATATAATTATTGAAATAATCTAGATTCCGGAAATTTAGGATTTATTTCTGAATTATTATTTTTGGAGGCTTGAAACATAAAGGACGATTTTTTTTCTTATAATAACTAACTAAATCTAATTTTTAATAAGGTTTTCTAGTAATTAAAATGACGAAATTGTATAATTAACTATATACTTGTAAAAACTACTGCAAAGTTAATTGAATAGTTTCATATCTAATGGAGCAAAGGAATGCTATTATTGAACCTAATTATCAACGTCGAAAAGAAGAAAGTGTCGAGCGATTATTCATATATATAATGTAAAAGCAAATCTTAAAAATTTCTGACTCACTCTATAATATTTCTTCTTCGTATCGTACATTCACCGCTCGGAGATAAAAATACATTAACTTCTGCAATTTTTTTGCCCGCAACAAGAATGAAAGTAAACAGAGCTGTCCTTCGATACTTTTTTGTAGCATGCAACCATTAAGAAATCAGTGAAATAAGTAAAAAATAAACCGTCTAACTCCCACTTTAAGTAGATAAAGACAGTTTAATGAGACATCGCATTCCATCTAATCATCTAAACATTATAGAAAAATAAAGTTACCAATAACCGTTGGATTTATTCTCCCATCGATAATAAAACATTCAATGAACCTCAAAAAAAAAGAATATTTTCAAAATCTCACAAGCGCTCTATAGAAAAACTCTTCCAACTCTTGCCAGGAAAAAAACTAGCAGCTACGCGAAAAGTGCAGAGAAGCCACCTCAACATAGGCTCGCGCGAACCCATCCCAAAAAAGTTCGCTCTATCCGTCACTCCTTACCGCACACAGCCACGGGCGCGCGCGCGCGCGCGTCAACCCACGTCGCACACACTCTCTCTCTGTACATGCATCCCCACGTGTGCGCCGCCGCTCGCCGCCGCTGCACTTGCACTTGCACTCCCTCCCCTCGCTCTCTCTCTCTCTCCCTCCCGATAGTCCGCTCTGGTCGTCGGCGTCGTCGTCGCTTGGGGTAGCGCGGCGCGACGACAAGAGAGTGGGGGGCAAGTCTAGCGGCGGCGGCGGCGGCGGTGCTGCGGCGGCTACGGCGGCGCGGCTCGGCGGCGCTCAGTCGCCGCGGCGGGATGCAGTTACGGGAGCGCAGTGCGAGCGAGCGAGCGAGTCAGCCCAACGGACGAGAGCACGCGTAACGTAACACACACACACTCACTCACACAAACACACGAAAACACAAAAAAAACCACACACACACACGTGTACAGGCTCTCTCTCACTCGCGAATCCACACACACACACAGACGTGTATATATATATAAATATAGAAGGTATATACATATGTATACACATACGTGTGATATATACACACACGTGCGGAGGTACGCGTGAGATGAAAAGAGGAAGAAGAAGAGGCTCGCCGTGTTGCTGGGACGAGTAGAGAGAGAGAGAGAGAGGGGAAAGAACCGCGTGTGTGTTAATATAGTACAAGTATACGATATGTGGACGGCGACAACGTACTCTGACTCGCGTACGCGTACATACGATTAGATATATATACAATACATATATATATTTACACAGATATATACGCAAGTATACGGGGGCGCCGCCGCGGATTATTATATATACATATATATGCCGCGAGTGTGTCACGCGCCGTGAGAAACGTAGGGGGTATACGCATATAGCAGATATAAATGAGTATACGGAGAGTCGCGCGGTGGTCCTCCGACGATCATGCCGATAAAGTGCGCCCAGACTGCAGCGAAAGACGACCACTACTATCATCACAGCAGCAGTAGTAGCAGCAGCAGCAGCAGCAGCGACGGCGGTGCACGAAGGATTTGACAGTTGTATTTGTTGTGGCTGTGTGTGCGTGCGCGAGATATATATATTATACATATATATCTATCAATCCTCATGATATATATACCATGTACATATATTGATACGTACTACTTGACCGCGGACAGTGTGTGAAAAAAATAAATAATAATTGGAAGAAGTGGTGCGAGATATATTATTATTATTATTATACAACAAGTGGTTTATTTCAAGTTCGTAATTTCATTGTCGCTTCGTCGTCCGAGTTCTCAAAGCCTGTGATAGTCGTGCGAAAAAAGAGAGAGATAGAGAGAGGGCGAAAGGAGCCGACCTTCGCGTTATACGCACACGGATTTTCCTTCTCCTTAGAACAGAGGACAGTGCTGAAAGAAAAATAAGTGTATTGGTTTTTCTCGATTGTTGAATTTTGGAGCGGTGATTGATTATATTTGATGGGTAATAATAATTCAGTGACGCATGGAGAGATAAGTAAGTGTGTCGTTGGTTTGATCTTGAGCGACGACGCGAGATGAAGACGAGGAAGCCGCTACGACGACGACGACGCTGCTGAGAGAGACGAGAGACGCACCGAGAGAAAGAGGGGAGAGAGACTGTTTTTTTTCACCGCTGACGGTGGGGAGAGAAAAGTGAGTAGTGCATAATTTTTTCTTGTTTTTTTTTTCTACGCCGATGATGTGGTTGTGATTGTATTGTTTTAGTTATAGAAGCACTTTTTTTTTTTTTGGTCGGTGAAGTAGAACGATTTCGGAGCTTTTGAATGCTCCGAATGGGGTTGTAAAATGTTTATAGTTGCTGGTGTTCAAATGTTGGCGCATATATAACGGCGGTATTATCGCGCGCGAAAAGCGAAAACTAAACCTTGAACTAGTTTCTCGTTCGAAGAGAATTTTACCAATCGCTATCGTTGTTGTTCGATTGTTTCAATGTTAACGACGTAACAGCCCTGAACCGTGTTTTCTTTACTGGCAAAAATTCATCTTCAATAATATCTCCCAACAATGGTTGACTAGTCAACCCAAGAGCAGCTAGGCGTCCGACGATGTTTCATAATAAGATGCTCCGAAATCCGCGTGCGCGTAAATATCCACGAAAAAGCGCCTGCAGTCTAATATAATTCTCCATTTTCGTCTACGTCTGCGGCTCTCACGTGAATGGCCCGCCGTCTATTCCACAACCATCATCGTCTTTCATAATCGTACGACAAACACATACACACACAATATGTCCGCGATCGTTTGTGAAATTCGACGCCGACGGTCGCCGCGTCTAGACGCGTTCTCCGATTCCACCCTGATTTGGCGAAAATTTCGGCATCTCATACCACTGTGCATAAATGTGTATATATATATATATATATATGTTATGTAGATAGATTTGCACGACCGGCGAAGGACGGGAAAATGTCAAACTCATATATGAGAAAACGCGTCATCGATCGAATGAAGCGCGCAGTTTTCTAACGTTCGATATAGGCGAGGCGTAGATAGTGCGGCAAAAAGTGGTCCAATAAAACGCCAATCTACGATCGAACTCGTGCGTCCAATTTAGTGTGATCGTAGTGGAGCGAGCGAGCGCGCTAGTGGCAGTTGTCGGCCGGGATTTTTGCTAGCAAAAGTGTCGAAATGCGATCGTGGGAGCTAGAGTGAGTTGAAATTGTTTATTATAGAGGATTGGTTGTATGTGTTTTCGGAGAGTTTATTGTGTTAGCAGGTTTCAAACTAGGGAATTATTTTTGTCATCGTTTTGGTAACTATACAAGTACTTTTAAAAAGTGTAAATAGGCGGTACGATTGAAGTTATACAAAAGAAATTTCCCACTATTATCTCTAGAAAAATGAGTAAAATTCAACTCCCCTTCAACCCACCCAAAACCCTATATAGACTTCTTCATCTCCTTCTTCATCCTCTTCCGAACCCCCTCCTCAAGTCCCCACATCCGCCCCGCTTTCCAGCTCATGGAAAACTGCAGCTCTCGGCTTTCCGCAATCGGCACACACACATACACACATAGCGGCGCGATTTCCCGGCTTTAGTGCGCTGCTGCTTGCACACGACCACGTGGCGGCGGAAACCTGTCGCATTCGGCGTGCGCGCTTGCTCTCTCTCTCTCGCGCGCCGCTGGATTCGCGCCAGGAGCCCACGCAGAGCGCCGCCGGCGTCCCGACGCGCACACGTGTGTGTATGTGTGTGCTTCTCTGCCGGCTGTGAAAAGTTACCAGAACGAGCTGGTGGTAGTAGAAAAGTTTATAGGGATATGGGGCAAAGGTATATAGGAAGAGAGAAGTGTTGATTTCGATGCACGGTGATATGGCGGAGGTGCAGTGCACTGTTATGTAAGTCGATTGCGTTGAGGAATACAAAAGAGCGCGGCAGATGTCGGGGAGATCGCGACTGGGGGACAGTTTAGGTATATAGCGTTAGGATCGTTAGAATGCGTTGTGTAACGCATACACTGTAATGCGGGATTGTTTTGTTTAATGGATAATTGTACGTTTAGTCTAGATTATTGTGCGAGGCTTTTACTTAAAACCCATCAAATTCGAGCTTCTAATTTGTACCTCCACGTTTGCGTTATCAAATTATTATTTGGGTTTCTTAAAAAATAAAAATCATTCATATAATGTTTATAACACACTTTTGTGCTCCAAAATGAAGTTGAAGTCTTGTTAAGCTCTAACAAACTTCCTCGGCTCAAATCCCCGTCTATTCTTCGTATTAGCAGCTACGACAACTTCGCTAAAAAAGGTCAATATACACACAACTGAATCTCCACCACTTTTCGCGCCTTTCCATCACCGCTGACGAGTGAGTGTGTGCCGAAACACAACCGACACGCCGCGTATCTAACCTCGAAACCGCGGAATTCGCACGACTATATACAACCGGGCCGTTGTTTTGCGCGTCGCATGCATCACACATCGATCACTGCGGAACGACGACGCGGATGCGATACCGTGCGGGGCGCGACGCCGAAAAAAAGCGAGAGAGAACTACTGTGCAGCGCGGTGTAGACGGGCCGTTCTCGTTTTCGTGCCCGATATACGGATACATATACACTCGCCGATGTACACACGTAGTATGTGTCGCTTTGTTTGGGGTAACGATTGCCGATTCGGAGAGCGATCGCTGTCGAAGTGTGGTTGAGGGAATGCGGCCGTTTTGGATTTTATAGAGAATAGGATGATTTTTGGAATGATTACAGTTCACGTTTTTGTTTTCTTTTATTTTAAAGTAATAAAGAACGTACGGTGACAGTTGAGACGATATATTCGCTCGACCACGCGACAGTTTCGTGTACAAGTTAATTTTTAATGTTTATTGTAATTGGAAAACGTATTAGTCAGTTTAAATTTGCCGACCTGTCCCAGATTTCGTTTGATCCAATCTATATATCGGCCAAATCGTCGAAACATTGTTATACCGCGACGTATATGTAGACGAAAATTATTAATAACCAATAGTGCGTTAGAATCGTTCCAAAACCGTCGTGTCCCCTTGTAAAAAGACATCATTCCAGCGTCGGAGACGCGACGAGCTTTTACGCTCATGCACGAGAGAGACAATAACCACCGTAACCTCGAGATTTTTAATACACAACGTGTGTGTGTTCCCGCATGGGATGAAAAGGAGTAAGGGTGATTGACGCGGCTTTTTCCACCGCCGAATTGAAAATGTCACGTTGTCCGTGCAGCGTACGCGTGCCTCCATTAAAATGCGCGCGCGCGGGAGCTTAGGTCACAATGTGCACACGCAGTCGTGATAAAGGTACAATTTACGGTCGGTATTTTATAGACTTTTTAGTTTGCGCGCCGTCGTTTTGGGCGGCCGTCGTGGTCGTAAAAGCTATCAGTTTTCGGTTGGAAAATATTTCGCTTTATTTACGCAGAGCTCGGTGCATTCTATAACACGTGCTGAAAAGAGCCGCGCTGCGTGAATTTGAGGGAGATATTAACAGGCGACAGTAAAAATGACGAGTCGGAAGGTTTTAGTCGTGACAACGCGTTATTTTTCGAGTATTTATTTTATTAGAAAGCACACGATATATTGATTTATCGCAAAGAAGATTGTCTGATCAAATGGAACTTCTGTTATTTATAAGGAAAGCTTTGGTTCGAGTGGCCATGAAAGAATGTTAAAAAGTCGCGTAAAAACCGTTATTTTCAATAAGTGTTAAAAACAAAATATACATTTTATGATGTCGTTAGCTTTACAGTCGCGGCGCGCGTATATACATGGCATTTACATGTTTCTTAGAAAACTGCATGCAATTATCGACGACGAATGACAACAACAAAGCTGAGAAAAACCGTTGTCTCACTATTATCGCATTTCCAAGCTACTTGTAACCATCATCGCGCGTCTCGACCACACCACTTGTCATTACAGAAACAATTATCAATTAACCTAAATTAATACAGCAACTATAAATCTCTTGATAAAGTCCTTAGCGCGCGAGCGAGAAAAAATGACTACCTCTTCCCAAAAACATCGGCCGACTACGAGAGTCATCGGTCCCGCTTATACGAGCGAATTAAATGCAGTTGCTGCCGCCGGCACTCCAAGGCCGTTGGTATATCCGCGCGCGAGCGCAGGCGGCGCACAAAGCCTCGCTCGCGCATGCCGAAATTGCAATTGATGGAAACAGCGAGGTCGATTTTCGGCATAAGGCTTTACGACCGGCTATTTTTTCGCCGTGCTCGAGGTTGCGGACTTGGTGTGTTAAATCTGTATGTGTGGGCTGTTGAATCGTTGAACTTATGTGTATAATTTTCGGGGCGCTGGCTCGGTGTCCGTGAGTGCGCGGTTTCGAGGACACATGCGGTGAGATTGTACCGCGCGAAGGAAACTCGTGTATTGGATTTTTTGGTGGTGATAAGTATAGACGCTTAATATTAGGGTTATTGAAGTTAGTTAGGTTTTGAGATTTTTGAGATATAGAATCAATTAGGGGTTATTATAATTAGGCTTTTTCTCGTGTGTTTTTTGATCGAAAGTTTGGTAAATACTGTGTAAACAAAAAAATTATAGTTTTTAACTTTCAAGCCGAACGATTTTCCTTTCTACATGTTTCTAAAAAATATATGCGTTGCACTCAAATGATTCATTGCAAAAAGTATCCAGAAGACCATATTTCAAAAAACCTCTGCGTTCTCAGTACCAACAACGCGCGTCACTAATCATCTCCGCACACTTTTCTTTCTCTATATACTCCCAGCTCCCGCCTCAACGCAGCCTTTTTTTCTGCGAAAAAAAAAACAAATCAGCTCTCCGGCCGCACCGTAACACAAAAGTGAGAAAATTCCTACGCGAATGACAATCGCGCGCAGCAATTTCCGCTGGGAAGAAAAGATCGGCGCGACGTCCTTGACCCGCCGAGCTGGCTGTCTCGCGCGTGAGAACGAAAACGGAAAGTGCGTGAAAAGTGGTCAACGAGGAGAGGTTTTCGCAATGCGATGATTTTCGCGACTGTGCGTGCGTGTTGTCTGCAGTTACGTAACGCGATATATGATGTGCTCGTCTCCTTATATTCTTAAGTCGCGTCGTTATCGCGGGGCGCGATGATTTCGCCGGAGATAGTGTGCCAGTATGGAGATAAAGCCGAAAAAAAGTGCGATAATAAAGCGGCGCGCGGGGCGTCTGATAATTGGTGAGATTTTTAAGCAACCGCGGAGTAGGTTTCGGGGAAGGAGGAGGCGCGAGTCAGGCGATTTCGATGGAGATGATTAGAATTTTTGTGGACTGACGATTAAAAGCTCGCAAAAATTTGCTTTATCGCGGTCGCGTTCCTTTCCTCAAATCCGCGATGACGATAGTCGTTACATACTGCGCTTAAAGATTGAACATTACTTGCAAAAATTGTTGTTGGTAAGCTAAGTATGTGTAGGAAAGAGGGAAAACATTCCGTCGTCGATTTTATCGCTTATTTGAACTTATTTGGACGAGTGTCGACATTTTTCGTTTCCACTTGTACCGATAGTGGCGGTGCTGCCATCTAAAGAACCTTGGGAGAACCAGCGGCCTACGAAAATTCTAAGAGTCACTATTAGGAAAACCGGATTGCATATACGCGCCGTGTGTATATCGTTTATTTTTAGATAGACTTGTAACTGCTGCAATTTCGTTTCTTTTAGGTTACCGTGAATTTAGAGGATTAGAGAACGTTCGGTTTACTATAAATGCACTGGCGCGTGATAATTAGAATATTCAGGTTTATATACAAGACACTCGTAAATTGTGAACCAATTTTATGTCGTGATATGTAAAGTTTTTTCATAGTATTTTTTTTATGGTCTTACGTAGTTATTTATACAGATTATTACGAATGTAAAATTTGTATTAAATTTTGTTATATTACTGAAAAATATAAACTATGTATTTTTATTTCGAGCAATTAGCGCAGTTCCTTTTATTATTGCAAAAAGAAAAGTAATGTCAAAGAAAAAACTTTCTAAACTATTGAGAGCCTCCGCGAGGATCAATATGTCTGACTAATCAAGGTGAGTTACTACTTAAACCGGATATTCTAAATTGATATTGCGACGACGTTGAAATTTTACGCAATTCCATTCTTGACGGCGGAATAACGCACGCCGCTGCAACTATTAAGTTCATTAAGTTTGCTTAAAAGTTTACTTAATAAGTTTCCTCCGCATACTAAGTTTACCGATAAATTTTCCACGAAAATTATTATGATGAGGAAAAATTTGCAAATTCATAAAATTCAATATCCGAAGCGGCCATTTTAGCTAATCGTTACATTAGTCGAACTGTGAATGAATTCAAGTTGCGATAAAAAGTATTGAAAATTAAATACTTCAGCGTGGGTTTTCCTCAAAATTTTCATTATTCAAACGAATGCAGATATTTTATTTTTTTTATCGTAATTCATTTTCTGAGAAAAATTTCATTTTTCGTACATCAATGACGCATAAACTGACAATAACTTCTAAGAAACTATAATCTTATCGATATTTCGCCAAAAAGTATACTTTTTTACAAGCATACGTTCGTACAATGAATACTCAAAGTTAATTATCATTTCAAAGTTCAAAACAACTTTTCGTACCGCACAGGCACGAAATTTTCCTTCCTCCGAACTCGCGCATTAGTTTTTCCCTCCCATTACTCGCCAATCGTAGAATCAATCCACCTTTAATTCCAAGAAAAAGCCGAAGATCTACCCTTCCCTCTCTCTCGAACACGAAAAAAAGGAGACAGAAAAGAAACCCCGGCATCGAGTATATCTAGAAACGAAAAAGGAGCGGCTCTCTTAAAACGAAATAATAAAGCCCCCCGGGGCAGGCCGCTTGCGCGCATCTTTGCAATTACTTAAGAGGGTCAATCCTCCACGCTGCTCCTTGGAAAACGCGATGGTCGCATCTGCGAGCTGGCGACTGGCTTTTACGAGCGCGCTCGGAAGAAAAAAACGACGACGACGCAGCTTCCGATATCACGCGCTCGCGCGCGACACACGTGCGCGTTTAGAAAGCTAAATTCGCGGACGTCCATTCAGTAGGTTAAAGTAGAAAATTCGGTTTGACCTCGATTTAGGCCACTCGCGCAAAGGTAGTCGCAGCAGTCGCGTAAAACCGTATCGTAAATTTCACGGGGACGACGAAACTTTCTGGAATGGAAAAGCCGTTTTTGGATCGGCAACACGTCTTCCTGCTGTGACTGTGTTCTTTTTTTTCTCTCTTTTTATGTATCTCGAATGCGGTTTTGGAGAGACGGGTTCTGCTAGGAGATGACCAAGCGAGGAGAAGAAGATATGCTAGAGAGAATTTTAATTACGGGATTGGTCCGTTGGCCAAGTGATGGCGCGATTAAGCGACTTGTCCAGTTTCATTTTGAATCGTATTCGCGATATCGTTCTAATTATATTCTGAGATATTCAATATTTAAAAAAAAGCCATTTTTAGAAAATTATTAATTCTACTCGTCTATATCCTTGGCGAACCACTTACACCTCGCGCAACATTAAATCCTGAAAAATTTTCCACCCTTTTCACGCTACTACTACTCTTCAAATCACACGAACACCTAATCAATCGGCCCCCTTTCACTCCTCTCGACACTACTCAAAATGAAAAATCCCCGGCACGCTCAAAGGGCGAAGCCCCGTGCCTCGATCGAGGCCAAGATTTTAATTCCTCGGAATCCTTTCGCACCGCGCAGTGGTCGAAAATCAAAGAGCCTAATCGGGCTTTGATCTATTTTTCGTTGATCAAAAGAGTGCACGAATGGGGCCGCGAGTAGTCGGTGAGGAGAGAGAGAGAGAGAAAAAAAAACGTGAAAATCACTATGATATTACACCTTTGCCTAGCGCGGCCTCCTAGAGGGGAAAACGCGACCGTTGCGCTCGCGCGAACGCGCTAATCTCGAAATTGCACGTTGGATGCGCGCTGACCGACGCCGCATAGTCGCGAAACAGTGCATATTCGGGTGAAAGCCCGAGCGTTTGATTCGAGTTTTCTTTTTTCTGCCGATGCGTACAGTGTACGAGCGAGCGTATTGCGAGTTTTTTTTTTTCATTGATCTCCCTTTTTGGCCAAATGTTTCGAAAGTTATGCCGGGGATTTTTTGAAAAAAAAAAAAAAAATACTGGGTGTAGGCTATTTGAACATCCTGTTTTCTTGTTTTTGTCTCCATGAAAGAGCATCTATTTTATGTTTTAAGCCTTTTCCGTTCGCGTGGACACAGATATGCTGATATGCGAGATATTTTTAGTCGTGTACTTTATCTAATGGTTTCCATAGGTACAGCGTGAAATCAAATTGAATTTGGAAATTTTCATCGGT
Source organism: Torymus auratus (assembly GCA_900474315.1). NCBI lineage: Eukaryota > Metazoa > Arthropoda > Insecta > Hymenoptera > Torymidae > Torymus > Torymus auratus. The sequence continues at coordinate 27,772 of UXGD01000998.1, forward strand.
AAAATATTTTACTCTATTATTATTACACTTAATCAATGTAGATATGTAAAATAAGTGTTCAAATACTAGAAGATATTTTATACTTGTAATAAGTACAGTTGTAAAATTTATTTTCATGGAATGATATTATTAAGAAAATGTAAATTTTTTAACAATAAAACTCGAGCGATAGACGCGTAGCTGAGTAAAAAAAAAGAAGTTTATTGCTCCAACCACTCGTTAAATATTAGTAAATACAGTTTCTTGTTTTAAGAAGTTTCAAAAGTAAATGTAAAGCTTGGGAATTTCAGAAGCGCGTGTAATAACTTTAAGTTTATCGTGAAACCTCGACGCGTTCAGAAAACGATAAAACAATTTTCCTCGATCGGCTACAAGAAAATCTACTTTACGTCCAAGGCACATTTATGGTCTTCCAAGTGCAACCTACATCATTTTCAATTTTAATATACATTCATTTCCAGTTATTTTATACGGTCTGCAGGTTTTTTTTTTAAAGTAGTACCGTTTTCAGGGCCAAACAATGTTATCAATTATATACAAATGGAAAAATTTTGAATTTTTATCAACATTGCTGCTCACCCATTATACCAAAATAGCCAAAGGATGTTTAAAAGGAAAAATATTTAAAAAAAAAAAAAAAAGAATTTATAGTTCAACACCATTTACCAGTTGTACCGTAATCTGAGTACGTGCTTTTTACAAAAATTCTACGGCCCAGTTTTGAGAAAACATATAAAAAAAAATATTCTTCCCAATCAGAAAAATTTTACTTATTTTCGCGTCACAGTAGCATGACAAAATCAGCTTTCCTTACCCTATCAAATCAATCATAATACCTTTTTCAAATCCCATCACTGAACAAAAGCCCGGCATCATTTCGCTCCTTATCAAAAACTCTTCTCACAAAACTCTGTCTCGTTTTGAAAAAAACGCGCCGTTGCAGTCCAAAAGAAAAACATATTACTCGTGTGCCGATGTTTTTGCGCATGACGAGCGAGTCACGTAAAAAATGCCTCGCGCTATCGCTCGCTTGCGTCAATGACCCAAAAAGCGCGTTCGCGAGACAAAGGGAAATTATCGAAATTTTCGCTCGCGAATTCGCGCTAAACTTCGCTTCTCCCACGTGCGGCGCTCGAAAAATGAAGGCAAAAAAAAACAAACTAATAATTATTGAGCGCGGCAAGTAGGCTATATTGATATATAGGTTTCGTTCGTGCGCGCGTCCGTCTGTCGATTCATTCTTTCACGTTAATGCTCGCTCTCGTACGCTCGGGATCTGCGCGCCGGGATTTGAAAGAGCTTTCAACAATATGGCGACCTAAATTCGAACCGCATTCAAACTCGCGCGCCAGCGCTCGCGCTCCGCGCAAAGTGGATATAATAGCGCCGCCGTCGTCGCCGCTGACAGAAACTGACGTGCCGTCGCGCGCGCTTATATTCACCGCCCCCAGCTACCCACCGCCACCGCCGCCACCGCCGCAGACTCAATGGGATTATGTATTTATATGGAATGGGAATACAAATCGCGGCAGATCCGAAAATCGCTAACCGACCGACTGTCTCAAGACCAGACAATTGTTTTGCCTCGCCGAGAGTTACGGATATATATACATATATATGTGTGTATATGTGTGCTTCCTTCGAAGAGACGACGGGAGTTTATTGTTTCTACGTGTTGTTGTTGTCGTCGTCTGCTGGGTGCAAGTAAAGAGAGGGAGAGAGAGAGAACGCGAGCTTGCACGCAAGCACGAAAGTTTTTGCAGCTTCGATTTGAAGTTGCGGTCTTTTTTTTTTAATTTTAGAACGAGGTTGCATTGAGTTGCTGTAAGATGAATACATAATGGAAAAAAGTGTATGCGGTGGGGGCTCTAAAATGGGACATAGTGTAGAAAGCAAACGCAATGGCTCAACAAATTGAATTGTATGATATTTATATGTACCTAAATTCAGCTTTTATTGATTTTATCCGTGAACAAAAAAAAATCTATCTATAGCCTGTTGAACGAAGTATAAATACATGACAGAAGAATAGATAATTATTTTTTCATAGTTTATTTGCAGAAAAATAATATCACACAAATTCAATTAAGACGTGGTTTCTACAGCAGCTGAGAGCGTAAATTTAAATAATCTCCGACTCATTTAAGTAGTTTTATATCTTGAACGAAGTTCAAGTAATGTAGTTAAAACTTAAACTACTTACACGGCAAGGCTTGACATAGTTTGTAAATGGTCGCATATACTACACTCTCTCTCTACTGACATTACAAGGCTTGAATTGCAGAAAGCTTTCGCGGCATTGATTTTTTTCAACAGAACATAACTCTGTGCAGCTACACGTAAAATATTTCAGTAATACTATGTCAGTATATTATATATAGCTGCAATTCGCTATTATTAACTTTAGAAAAATTTAGTTTTCCGTTATTACGGCAATTATTTTTTGAAGAAAAAAAAAATAACTCAAACGAATTCTTTTTTTTTCGCTAATTTCATCAACTACTCAATAAATTTAACGCTACTCCATCAACAATTTCGGATACCAAATCTCTATCGACCTAAAACTCCATGATCGTGAATTTGCACTTTGACATACGAATTTTCCCGATACGAGCGCACGGCAATGGCCCACCTGTACGCAGGCCCGTAAAACTGCCGATGGCCGAGGACTCGTAAATTTTTCGGGAACGGCCCGCGAGCGTCCCAATAACCTCGGGCGACGGCTTCTACGACTGCTGATGCTGCCCCGCGCTCATATATATGTGTGTGGCCGACGGTGTAAACGACACGCATCAAATGTCCGGCGCGCGCGTGTCTAGACGTCGACACGGCGCGCGCAGCGTTATATACGAGGAAGCCCGCAAAAATGCGAGATTGCGACGAGTGTCATCGCGACAGAACGGGAGAGAGAAAAAAAACTGAATTGGTAGTTTGCACTTCCTACTCTCTCTCTCGTTCTCGGCTCCTATTCTTTTTTTTTCTTCTTTTACCGTTATGCTCGAAGAAGGTAAAGTTGTGGTTGAAATAGTTTGTGTTTTGAATTTCGAGTTTGAAATCCTTTTTTTGATAGTTGACAAAAGTTTTATTTAACTGTTTTTAGCTTTAGGTTTGAAAAATTTAATTTACAAGCAGGATAAAATATATATAAATAGATATATTTTCTATTACAATAATTATATTGATACTCTCATTATATCAGCATTATATTGTTCATTATACGTAACAGATAACATGCGAATACGACAATGAATATTTAAATCTCGCCAGATTTCAAAATCGTTTTGGTAACGGTTATGAAATTGTACTAATGATTATAATCCTGCGTGATTTTAATAACTAAAAGGTACGAATGATATGGAATAAATACAAAATTGGTATTTCCAATACGGTAGTTAATGATTTGATAACTGCAGCAATCGCATAAGTTATGCACTTGAAGTATTATTTGGTAATGCGGTTATCAATTTATTTAGCAAATAATTTATAATGCCTGCATATAAATTATTAACGTTCGTTTGCTTCTGTCAAAGAGATGTGAAATTCTTATTAGTAATGAATTCTTGTATATTCAGAGATGGTAATTATAAAATTATATATTGATAGTAACACAATATTGATGTTGATGTCGATGTGTTTTAGAAAATAAATAGATAAATATTCTGGATTATCATTTTTTGTATCAAATACATTTTAGAACATTGTCTAATTTTACGAGCAGGTAAAACAGCAAATAAGTTTTCTGAATTAATTATAATTATACACATATTTGTAATAATGAGATTAGAATATCATGCACAGCACATTGCTAAAAAATAATTTGCTTGTTTTGATTAACCTTTTTTTGAAAGAGATCGTATTCATAGTTATTTTTAGCTACTAGCATCAAATGAATGAAATTTCATACTATTTTGTCAAAAACTCAACAGCCTGCACAGGAATCTGATCATATAGCATAGATTGTATTTTTAAGAAATTCTTCCTATGTAATATGAACGTTATAGTATTTATTTTTGTCACTGTCTGACTCTGAAAAATAGTTTATGTAACCTGATCCTGAAAGACTTCATGAATGATTTCTTAATAATGGAGAACCAACGGCTACTTCATATTCTGACTGCTCAGTAGAAGCATAAGCAACGAAATTGTCTCTAAAAATTTTTATAAGTATGCTCTGATCTTCCAGCACAATCTATCTTACAAACTAACAAGAAAGCTTTACTATCGCAGATTTCATTTACGGTCCGGTCTAAAACTCAATACAGCAACCATCCTATACCTCTCTCTCTCTCTCTCTTATGAATCCGGTCAAACTTAGTCTCCCCGTCGAGCGCAAAATTCGCGCAAGACTGCTAGATCTCGTGAATGAACCCGCGCTGCAGCCTACTACACTCGAAGATACGCTTGAAGACGCTCAGGAGAGGGAGAGAGAATCTCGTTTTCGCGGAAAAGGCCCGCGCTCGCTCACTCTGCTCGCACCAATATCGCGTTCCACTTTGCCACAATTCCAAGTTCCGCGGCTGTATAAAACGAGGTGATATCGCGAGCGCGCGCTCGCTCGCGTAACAGGTAGGACACGCGATACGCCGTGGATTCTCCGTCTCTTTCTCTCGCTCTAGTGTGCGTGCGAGTAGCGCGGCTGATGTCTATTTTCTTTTCGCCGAGTTTTGAAATCGATCTCGACGGGAGATGTCTGTCTACTGTAGAGAAGACGGTGATAAGGGTCGAGATGGAGGTTGGTTTTCGAGGGAATTTTGGAGTTTGAAGAGTGCACGATTGAACGGATATATTTGTTATGAAATATGTCTATTTTTGAAGGATATTTACGTTTCATAATGCCTATAAGAAAGAGAGAAATAAACTTGAATTTTTACTTTTTTTGTTGTATATATTTATTAACAAATATTTATTTGTTTATGTAGAAATATTTTTGTATATGTAATATGAATATAATTTCATTCTCAATGATTAAACTTTTAATTACGAAGCAAAAATTAAATTTCAAGAATTAGACAAAATACAAAATTATTGTTAAAAGAGTCGCAAATGATATAAAGTTCTCACGCGTTATTAGTTTTAAAGTCGTATACTTGAAGCTAGAATCGACTGTTTTTGGCGGTGCAGCCTAAAATGACCCGAGTTTCAAGTCACGTGTCACAACCTAATAAAGAATTTAGGTCTGACCGTACCCGAACTTTTTCTACTTTCCCTGCAGTGTTTAGAGCGACAACGTGGGCTTAGCTACTTCCGGCTCTGCTGATATTTGTGATTTCCTTCTAGCCGTCTTTTAAATCAATTAGCCAAGTAAGTGTTTGTTTAAAATTCCAACATTTTACGCTCTACATGCCCATAACATATTCTTACAGAGTTAATTGCACGAACGCTATATAGACACTTTTAATTGGGCCTGTTTCTAGTCTGTAAATTTTTTTATTTGTGGAATATATGCCTTTTATCCTTGAGCAATTATTCAGCGATAATTATCACATTAGGATTTTGCGCGTCTCTTCTGTTTTTAAACTTGAATTAAACGTAAATAGGTGCGATTTCGAAAAATAATTTACTTAATTTTCTGTATAGAAGACGAATCAATTAATTTTATGAAAATGCTGGATTTTTCTTTATCTTGAAACTGGAATAAATGTATAACCATGCTCGAAGTAATTATAATGCTAGAAGTAAATTTATAAGAGATAAAAATATTCAAGCTTGATTTCCATCATTCAAACGAATCGTCAAAAACGTGGGAATATTCTACAAGTTTAAAATATGTGCATACGTAGCAGCTCTTCGTACTGTGAGTCGACCTTGCGGCAGTTCGTCTATTTTCCGCGCGTCTATCACTCAGCGCTCCTTTCTATTTATACAGCTCTTATCATCGTCAGCTTTCTTCGACTGTTTACAAGAAAAATCGATCGAGGGGACAAGTATTTCCGTTACTGATTTTTTTACACAGTCGCATGTCTGCATAGTCGCAACTAGACGCCTGTCACGTGTGACCAGTCATCTTCACTTTGCAACCGTTATATCGTCGTTACAGCGATTCTATTTCTTGTCGTACAATATACTCAACATAATACGCGTATAACCGTTTGCTTGTGAAATTTCGGAAGAAATAAGCTTATATAATTTTCAGTTACGTTAATGAGACAATATATTAACTTTGATAATATAAGCAACATTTTCCATATCGCTGAGTGATGCAGAAAAATTTGTCAACGTCTTTCTACAAGCTATTTAGATTAATAATAAAGAAACAATTACACGATAATTATAATTTATAGAAAGAAGGAAAAGCATTATTCATTAGGTGTAATATATGGCCGACGCTGTCAAAAAAATAACTGCAATTTGTTTAATTATGCGCGATTTATCTACCGCGAGTGTACATGTATTTTAGGTCAGGAATGGAGCCACACTTTTCTTCGACCAATGAACGTGCCTTAATAATTAAGCTATAAAACGCAGTTAATAAGCAATGGTTAAGACGATATTTATTCACGCGTGCGCTGACGTGTATTTATGAGTTCTATACGACCATATGTGCACATGCACTATGCGCGCGCGATCTGTAGTATGTGATGCCTGCGGACTGGCGATATTCGAGGCGACGCGAAAATTAGACAAAGAAATTGAGATAAGAAAAGATAAATAACTGGAACGAAGCGAAACGTATGTATAAACTTGAGCTGGGTTTTTCAGCACTACAATATACTTAATTATGGTTATTTTCGCATGAAAAACATGCTGTCGATTCGCTGTTTATTCAATCGTAATTTATTACCCATGTTGTGTTGACTATTAAAGGCAAATAAAATTGAAAGAATTATAAAGACGTGCATCTTAATTACAAGAGTTCTGAAACAAATACGTATACGAAAAAGCGTAGAATTATATAGAGACGGAAAGAATACGGGATAATTCTAGTAAATTACCCAACCTCATGGCCCTATTAAAAGTTTCCGATGACAGAACTGAAATTCATTATGGGATTGATATTGTTTACGTCACGGTCGACGTCAGTCTCATATACACTGCGACACAAAGAAAGTCATGGACACGCGTATATCCGTATATAGAATGTAATTCCTTCAAATGCAGAAATATACTCAGTTGGACGAAATTGCATCATGTAGTACACTTGACTAAAATGTCTCAAGGATTCCTTATAATCTTTCATTATCATGGGTTTGAAGTTTGCAACGTTGGAATGCAACGAAATATTTTTTTACGATTGATTAAATTTCTTAAACAATGGAAATTTTATCTGCATCTTTGTTGTAAAGTTATTTTTTACTATAAAACACTAAATCTACAAGCAAAATTGACATTAATTGGTATAAACCTGAAAAGTACAATGAATTATTTCTTTTATTTCATTGTACACCAACGTTGCGAACTTCAGACCCATTCATTATCAATAGTACCTTAATGTTCCTCTCTAAGCAATCCATAACGCAGTAGTATATTTAATATAATAGTTCAGTTTAAAAGTGAAACAATAAATATATACAATATTTCAACGCACATTAAAATTGGTAAATTGTATATTTAAAAAACATAGGTATGAAAATAAGCGACAAGTTTTCTTCTTGTTATTGTTAGTTCAAGTTTTGTACATTGACATTATACGCATACACTTAACGTTATCCAATAACAAGATAAGTCTAAGCCGCGTTCTAATTTTACTGGTTTTTCGAAAGTAATCGTTCCGCAAGCATACATATCCAACCGCCTTATAATTGACGAGAATCATCCACCCCCATGATCGAATCTTAGGTCGAAAACAGTCTATTTCACGGTCTCCTAATCAACGCGAATCCCCTCGAAAAGGGTTCACCTCTCCAACTTCCACACACCTCACGTCCGCTACCGTCGCGCTAATCACGGCAAATTCGCGAGATTACATTCGCAAGTGCGCGTAGTCTCGCGCGTCTCTCTCTCTCCTCGTGCGACGTAATTACTTTGTGCGCGGGCGTTCACGCGCACGGTTATTATAACGCACGCGCGGGCTCGATCCTCCGTTGCGCGGCCAATCAAAGGCACGCACAATTGGTGGACGAGGGACGAACGGACGTACGGACGGAGGGACATTAGCCGGCTCCGAAATGCCCGCTGACAGGTTTGTGCGGTTACGTAAACTTAATGATGTAGATAGCCGAACTAGAATGGGGACGCCGCGCGCCGATCACGTGTGTGCTGTATATGTGTGTACATGTATGTGCGCGTGCGACGGCAGCGTAACGTGTACCGCGAGGAGGCCCCACCGATGCGTTTCGGAGAGTGTAAGTGTACCTCTCTCAAAATGGAGCCTGAGGTTGGAGCTGATGCGATGTTTTATTTAGGTGAGTTAGTTGGGAAAAGTATTTATTTTGGGTTATTGCTTATCTTATGTGATATCAGACCAAAGGGAAACACTGTATTACACGTAGAGTAACCGAAATTTGTATAACATTTTCCGTGTTACAAATTCGAACTTCAAACAAGTGTCTTCGCGAATTTCGTATTTACCTTTGCAAGTAGGATTCACACGAGTTTCCAAGCTTAAATTCCAAATCCGGATTTTGTAATGTGGTTAAACTTATATAGGTATCCGTGTTTACATTGAAAAGATAACGAATAAGCGCTAATTATTGGTAAGTTTGAATATAAAACGAACAATTACTTACCCAAGAATTCCTACCTACACGTTGTGTGTATCGCAAAATAAAGTTACACAAACGCAAGCCACCACCGTGCATCAAAGTTTTCCCAAGAATCTCGAAGCCTCTCCTCCCGCTTTTCCGATAAAAACCGCTCGCATGCTTATATACGCGCTAATGCCGCCGCGCGGCTATACGGACAACATTAAAAAGACCATTAAACGAAAATTCCCTTAGCCCTTCCGGCGTCTAAAGAATTTGCTGAAAAATTGCACCTTTTCTCCGATAAGTGCCATTAATCTAACTTCATTTCGCCGGACACACTCTTTCAACCCACGAAGATCGTTTCCGCAGCCTCTGCATAATTAATTTTATCCTTAACTTTGGATAAAAAGTACGGGGCGCGCCTTTCCATTAAAACCGCGCGCGTTAATAAAGCGCGAAGAGGAAGACGACAACGGCTGCTACGAGTGTACGCGTAGAGGGTGGAACAAAAAAAAGTTCGCGTATATCGTAGTTTTAGCGGTGCGCAGGAGATTATTGAATTCCGCGAGATAGAGAGCTGCCGGCGCCATCGCCTCGGCCGAGTTTTAAGCCGCGATTTTTTTACGAAGGAATCCGCCCGCGCTCGCTCGCTACGTAATTTTTACGCCGCACGCGGTATGCGAAATTAGAATGGGGCGTTTAAAAAAGTCGCTCTCGTTACGGTATGCGCCAGTGCGGCTGCTGCTACGCGCATGTAAGGGGTAAAAAGTAACGATGGAAAAAAAGGAGGATGTGCGCCGGAGAGAGAGAGCAAAGTTCCGGGAGAGGAAATTTCTCCGCGGAAAATCGACACGTGCGCGTAACGGCCCGCGCGACCGCAGCATTAATTCCCGAAGTCGTAAACAAGGCGGGGCTGTCGATACTTTTAATAAAAATGCAGCGTGCCGGCCGCTACCGACCAATTAAATTGCGGAGAGTCTCGAGAGACAGGCCTTTTCTTTCTCTGTGTACGTTTTTTCGCGGAGGGTGGAGAGAGAGAGAGAGGGAGGAAGGGAATAAGAGGGAGAGAGGCAGTCGGAATGAAAAGTGCGCGCGAGACAAGGTGCGAGAGCACAAAGGACAACGACGTGTGCGTGCGCGCAAGTGCAGTGTATATAAATGAAAAGAGCTTTTTATTATTTCGCGAAGGCAGGCAGGCAGCTTTTTTTCGGCTGCGATCGCGACGGGGTGAGAGCAATTTTTTTAATCAGCGACCATTAACGACGCGATGATTGTTCGGCAATGCTTTCGCGCCCTGCAGACGACGCGCCCCGATCATTTGAATAGGGATTTCGATTTCGAATGGAGCGCTTGAAGTATAAGCGATGTGTACTTTTGTGTATATATATTTCGTGTTCACGACGATTGGATATGAAATGTATTAATTTATATACGTGGTAAGAAAATTATGATTTAAACGCGTTTTTTGTAAAGTGGGTGCACGTTTGGTGGAACGAATAAAGATAAAAAAAAATATATATATATTGGGAATTTAAAATATTTATCAATCAAAGGGAGGAAAAATAAACATTAAAATATTAAATTTAAAATATATGATTTTCGCGTATGTTGATAAGTATTCATTTGATTGTTTTTAAAATCAAAATTTTTATATACGAAATGGAGTATATATATAATGTTTCAACGATTTTCTTTTATCCATCAAGGGTGGTTTTAGTTACCCCTTTGGTCTAATTATAAACTACAACGTATGTTTCTATAATACAATATTAAAGTTGTGACGATATATCGACAAGAAGATAATAAATTGCCATTCTTAAATTATTCAACTCGCGGCCACTTGACTTCAGTTTAACAATGTCACCCTGTAGCCGTGCATCTCTGAATAGTTTCCTCTAGTGATGGTTAATTTCGAACACCACACAATACATAGCGTTATTAATTTCCCAACAATTTTGAAAACGACGACAAGTATATACATCGATTATGAGAGTATTACATTGAACCATTCAACCCTATATATCCCACGGTCTTGCCATGTGCACAGCACCGCGAGCCTCATATATGGTACATCGTGCGCCTGACGACAGAACAGCGAGAAACATTGTATACACACGCAGCCGGTAATTTGGGGGATGCGATTGAAAGGAGGAAAATTACACGGCAGGCTGAAAGTCGCCGCGGCACAATCGAACGCGAGTCATTACTTCCATCTCTTGCCGGTTTTTTTTTCTACTCTCTTTTTTCGTCAAGTCACGAACGCGAATGACATCCTCCTACTCCGCGTCGTCGAAAATCATCACTCGGAGTCGTCATCGGAGTTGTCATCGTTATTCCTATCATGTCAAAGAGACGGGAGGACAAAACCGTTCGGATAAAACGGAAGCCAGATGACGCTGTTGTATATGCGGGAGGAGAGAGAGAGAGACGCGCAGTAGCTGTCTGAAGTATATTGCCTTGGGGGGTATGGGCGTCAGTTTGATGACGATGATGACGATGCTTAGTAAAAAAAAATGCGTCTGAGAGAGATCAATTGCGGGAAATATTTTTTTGATGATCAAAAAGTATACTTTTTATAATGTCTATCAGTATCGAGCGTTATGCTCGTCAAGCGCAGGAAAAGTTACATTTTGATTTTCTTTGAACATCTTCAATAACTTTGATCGGAAAAAATTTAAAATAAAAATTTTTATAAATAAAACGAGAAGCACTTAACAAAATGACTAATATCATCACGTTATGAAAAAAGTTTTTACTTATTATCTGCAGTTAGTAAAAAGGAAGAGAAATATTAAATAATGCAAAGTTATTACCAGGTTATTTCAAAGCAATCTTCACATCCCTTATATCATATTCGTACTCTGATGCAAAATGCAATAATCTACATATTTTTTTAATAAGATGAGTAAGAGATCTGCAATTCCCTATTGAAAGTAACTGTTTTAAAATTGAAAAGCTCTGGTCGTCAACACAAGATATTGATGTAAGCTCTGATTTCTGGGAAATTTCATTTCGATTAACATTTCCCTATATAAATTCAAATCAACCGAATTCGTAGAAATTTATACTTAAACTTCAAATTGATTCTCGGAATAATATATACTTTCAATCCCCCGCATATCATATTTTAACAATCAATATGGATAAACCTCGCACGCATTTGATTCGCGATGACATTTTAACGAGCAAAATTATTAAAAATTACTTTCTAAAAATCTTTAAAAGAAAACTCTTGGAACAAAACGTCTCGACAAATTTGAAAACCAGCTCGCACATCAGAGCCTCAAAACTCGCGCGCGTCCAATTAAAAAAGCAGCACACCGCGGCGTTCAAAAATTAATTTCCAAAAATACACACACACAGCTCGGCCGCCCCGCCTGCGCGCACGCGCCTTGCACAAGAACGCTCGCGCGCTGCACACTCAGCCCCGCAGTGCGTCTCATCGAGACATACTTATATGCTCGGCAGTGTACGCGCTGCATACACACATATGCACCGCGCTGCACGTGCAAGCGAGAAAGAGAGAGAGAAAAAACAGAGCGGCAACGAGAGACCTTTCATATACATACACACACGCGCACACAGCATATACGTATGTATACACAGACGGTATCGCGCACATGTCTCGTCCTGCCCCCGTTGCCAAAGTACGCGCAGACGTCGGGGCCCCCTCCCCTCTCCTGCACGCCGCGCATATGTATGTCGCTCTCCGAGCTCGCTCGCTCGCTGCATCTTGGCGCGTTTTTCAAGCGTTTCATAATTGAGCCCCCGCTCGCTGCGAAAAAAAAGCGAGCCGAGCTGTAGCAGCGGCGGCGGCGGCGGTAGTGGATCGATAGCTTTTTTCCTTCCTCCACCTCTCTCGGGCGCGCGTTTTTTTCGGGGCTCGAAGGGTGATGCCGCCGTCGCACTTTCAAAGGTGCTGCGAATGTGTGCGTGGCATATACGCGCGGGAGCGGCATGCGTCCTCGACGTATTTTGCCTAACAACCCGTGTAATAACTGCACGAGCCGGCATATGTGTCTATATGTGCGTGAGCGGGGTGTAAGTATAGAGAGACGCCCGGCGCGACTGCTGTGCAGTTTTCTTTGGGGATTTTTACGGTCTGGCTTTCCTTGTGGAAATATATATACACACGTTTTTTTTTTCGGTAATGGTTGTAAAAGTTTTATTTTTTATTTTTTATATTTTTATGAAAGTGGGAGTAAAGTAAATTATATGAAGGTGATTTTGGTAAGATTTTTAGTTGGAACATGAATATGATTTTCATGATTTGTTATTGCAGTAGTGCACCAATAATTGTGAATTATAATTTTGATGATTTGAATTCGTCGCAGCTTGTTATCCGTGAGTCTATACGATAATATAAATAAATCATATAATTTTAGAACATATAAAACCACAAGAGATTCCAAACATGCAATGGAACCCAAAGATACTTAATACATTTTCGACGTTTTATTCCCTCATTATTTACTCACCTCGCATAGTTAACATTCGTTTAATTACTTCCTCAGCACTCGCGTCCAGCGCGGACACATTTTTATATAAGGGCACTCGAAAGAACGTCCAGCAAATAACATTACAAAGCGTAAACAAGCCTCGGCGAAAAGAGAATCCAAAAAATTATCATAAACAAACGGTCTACCCGCGACGGTCCATTCACGTGTGCGCCAGGCGCGTTTAAATTATACGCACGCTGCTGCTTTTGAGCTCACGCTTGTTCTCGTATTATATGCGCAATCCACTATACCACGCAGCAGTGACGAAAAACGCGACAAGGAACCGCACTCGATTCGCGGCTCCTCGACGCACACGTACACGCGCCTTTTTTATAATTGCGTTTTTAATTTGATGGATCCCCTTTGAAGTGAGCTATAATATTATTCGGCGTAGCCGAGCTCCGAAAGTGCGAAGGCTTTTCTGTCAATATTTGGCGCGAGGGTAAGAGAGAGAGGGAACTAATTTACTTTCAATTTCATCTTCTAAAGGCGCAGCGTGCGGCTGCTTCCGCAGAGCATTTTTGCGCGGTGGGATGAGATGAGAGGAGCTGCAAGAAATTTTTAGCTCTGTGGGCTCGGTAAATACATATTTTTTGTAAAAATTAAATGGAAATAGTTACAAATATATCAAGAAGGAATAATTTTCAAAAAGAACGCGAAAGAAGGGCTTTTCCGACAAATTCTTAAAATAAAGTGAAAAATTTAGTCCATAAATTAAGTTTTTGGGAGTATTATTCTCTAAAATTCTTCACATTTTCACATCTATACACAGAGAGAAGAAAATCTTTATATTAAAGGAACGTCATTTACTATAAAGAAACGGACGTTTGGATACGGAC
>UXGD01000999.1:0-41680 GCA_900474315.1 Torymus auratus
ACCTAATCCATCCCGCGTATACACAAGTATTTTCCCCTCAATAAATATTCTCTCATCTCTTTGCAAACCTTGTATCAGAGCTGTTTTTTTCATTTGAGGCTTGTCAACACACCCCAACGAATGATTATTTGATTCAGTCAACAACTCGATTCCTGTTTATCTTCAATGAGACCACCCAACACACACCAACCTATCCCAATACAACACATACGCCATAATACACAGGAAATCCTACCTCCCGCCACCAACTGCTTATAAATCCCAAACTACGTTTCTTTTTTACATAATCGAACCATTTCTAATTTTCTGAGGTGTCATCATTTAGTCGACGCGCGCACACTATTTCGCCTTTACTTGCTACGTACACTTCCGTGCCATTGCCACGTGACGCGATCGTATTATGTGTCTAGCCCGGCGGAACATCACAGCCGCACGTCTACACGCTCGGCCGAATTCAAATGTCAAAGCTTCACGGTTGAGGCCAAAGTGTTAAGGACACATTTGAATTTCCTACATCGCACGGATGGCTATATTGCCAGCACCGAGCTTCTACTGTTGTGACTGCGCATGCACACTCGAGCATGAAAACGTGCGAGTGCGTGGTGTGAATTTTTTTTTTTGCATCGATGCGGTGATGGCGAGGTACTATAAAGGTTATTGCGCTATAATCGACTTGAAAAGTTAATTTGATTATTAGATCACAAGATGACGGCCACAAATTTTCTATTAATTTATACGATTTATTTGAGGTGGTATTAACACTCAACGTTTGCCTATATGTAAATACACGGCCGTTACTGGGCACTAATTGAGGGGCTAAAACTGAGGCAAAAAGTCATTATCTCATTTTGAATCATACTCAGCCACCAAAAGATATCGAAAATATCGCGTGTTGGCTATCTTTAGGCGATGGCCATGAGCGTGCAACTCTCCCCTACTAATGATTTATTTAATGTACTAATATTAGTTTGAGTTTTGAAGTGACTATTATTTATATTTTTTGTCTTTTTATGCATATTTACAGCACTTACACACTTACAGCAAAAAAAATTCTATTCAAAAGTACACGTATTCTTGGTAAAGTAAGTATGCAGATGTAGAAAATGGTAATGATGTATTATTAATTCGACTATCAGAATTACACGTGGCTTTTCCGTATGTACCGCGACTGATATTTTAAAAATTGTGTTTTACTGTATATCAGATGATTTATATTAGCATGTTGTAATAAATAAATGCTTTTTATAATATAACCGTAACTTTAATACAAAAACAAATTCAAAATCACTGATTGCATCACTTATGGATGGAGATTAAAGATTTAATCGGGTTCATTATATTCTGATGAGCAAAAAATTAATTGCGATACAAACAACTCCCAATAGTTATTTTTGCTAATGGAACATCCTCATAAGCCCGATATAGTATATGTCAAAATTCGCAAAAAATTGCTCCTTGTCCGTAAAAACAACAAAGAAAAAAAGTTGAAGCATACCTCTGACAACTGGTTTTTCTTATTCTATAACTGATATAATGTACGAAAACCATGTGAAACAAAGGAAATCGGAATAGTGTTTTTCAGAAAGCTGAAATTAATTTTGAAAATCGCGAAAAATGAGCAAAAATGATTGAATTACGTGAATTTGGGGAAAATCGCTCATTTTTGGGGATTTTTCGCAATTTTCAAATGCACGTAACTTTGCGCCAAATTGACCGATTTGAACGATTAACCTCTCAATTTAAAGCTCCTTTCTTGTACTTTAATCGCCTTTTTGTGAAATATTTGTTGGCCACTTCAATAGCTTGCTATTGGTTAATCATCACTGACTACTTTTCGTCCATTTTTCTCCATGTGAAATTTCCACAAGAAAAATGAATTTCAGCTTTCTGAAAAACACTATTCCGATTTCCTTTGTTCAACACTGCTTCCATACATTATATCAGATATAGAATAAGATAAACCAATTGACAGAGGTGTGCTTCAACTTTTTTTTTTCGTCGTTTTTACGGACAAGGAGCAATTTTTTGTGAATTTTGACGTGCACAAAAACTTTTTGTTAAACTATTAGAGTATCTAGCTGGTTAAAAAACTAATAAAAAAGATGCTAATAATAACATTACTATAAATACGCAATCTCACATACCTCATTTAGAACAAGATATTAAAACGAAATGTCGTGATTCCGACTCTCTATATCGATAACTAAATTACATCTGTATTATGTATTACATGTTACGTCTTATACGATTCCACATGCGCTATTAATGACATTAATATACACGCGGACACATAGGCAGTAGTTAATTTTACTTTCGTCGAGCTCCCGCGGCGCGAATGGACTTTCGATTGTGGGTCAGTGGGCGATCCCGCGCGCGTTTCTCGGTCCTCGTTTTTTTCTCTTCGTGCTCTCGCGAGTGACCCACGCGAGAAAAGCAGACGCGCGGCCGAAAGAAAGCGATGATTTCGATGCGCCGAAGGCCAAGAGCACGGAGAAATCGTGTAACTCTGAGTATGAGATGGGCTCCCGTAGGCGTATGGTAATATATGTTTGCATAAGGCGTCGACAATAGTTTTCAAACGATGGCTGAGAGATTATACCGGTAATAATCGTTAGTCATAAATTTTTTACTACTTTTGATTCTTCTTTCTTTCTATGGCTATGGTGTGAACTTTATCAGGTAGATAGTTTTCAGTTTATTTTTAACACAGCTTCAAGTTTTCTCATCTGCTATGTGAGGTATATTTTAATGCACATTCGATGCTTTCTTTTATGGTGTGAACGTCATCAGATAGATAATTTTAAGTTTATTCTTTAATTGCGGATAAGTTTTCTAATCTCAGATGAGGGTTTTTAAATGAGAATCTTTCCCATGATTTAGCCATAAAAAAGGCTTAAACACTCATATTTAGCTGGTTCTTTTGTGATGTAGAGATTTGAAATTGTTTATAATCATAAATCTAAATTACTACTTTCACTAAAAAGGACTTTGTCAATGCATTATTTTTCTAAGTAAACTATTATATAACTTCAATAATTAATTTCTACTCATCATAATTCATGAGCGGTACCAAAAGCTTTTCAAATGAAAAAACGCACTTTATTTAAGTTCGCACCTTCCATGTTAGTACATTAGCTAATTAAGTTGCTGCTCCACTTTATGCTTTTTTGTTTCATTGCAAAAAAATTTCCACATTGCTTTTTCGAATCTTGCGAAATAAGTGCATAAATCTAATACTGGTTTTCATGGAGAATGCAGTGAAGATTTTTATGAAGCATATATACGATACATTTTAACTAAAAAGTATCAGTTATGAAAATCTACATAAACATATATTTGATAAAAACCTTTTTTCAACTCTCAGTGAAACTATACGTCAATCTATGAAACATAAAGAAAGCAAGAGCTGCAAGATAACTAGCTCATAGTACCATTTCTGTTCAGCAGCGTTTTAATATTATTTTCATCTTTAATATCTGTCTTCTTGATCATGCATCTTTAATAAAGCATAAAATATACGTAACTTAATATTTTCATATAACCTTGACCCAAATACCGAACCATTACCGGCCGCGCGAGCGTTCACTTTTAAACATAAACTACTTCTTACAGCATCGCGCGCAAGCACAATCAATCAGCCGAATAAATACAAAACATAAACAATAATAACGCATCATTAAAGCCTGACCTCAAATTACGAACAATTTCGACAGCTGCATCGAATCATCATCATCGACTTACCCTTGAGCAACTCTCGTAGGACTCTCAAGCCCTCCTCGACGTTCTCAGGTGTCTCGCGCAATTCTGTGGCCGCTCGTGCTTGGGTCGCCTCGTCGATTTCCTCCGGGTCGAACTTGAACTCGTGCGGGCCGATCATCAGCTTCGGCGCGGTGAGCACTTTGTTCTGCAGCGTCAACTGCTCCGTAGCCATCGACAGAGTGTCCAGCTGCGACGTCATCGTGACCGCGGTGATTGGCTGGTTCAGATCGGGATTCGATGGGTCTACTGTGGAGAATCAATTAGTTCATGAGAAATAATCAACGGGATGCGTTTTTTGTGGGTTATATAAGGGGGAAGAATGTTGTTAGTTGAAGCGTGAAATTTTGTTAAGGATTGAAAGGTGATGTTTAATTGAACTCATCATATAACGATTTTTCTCTATTTAGTTTTGTCTTTTTAATTTAGTAAGAAGTGTAAATCATTGTGATGGTGAGATAGACTAAAATGCTTGAAAAAATGCTATTTATATATAAAAGTTTTTATAATTTTTACCAAAAAACTTTTTCCAAACACAATTATTGAGCAAGCAACTGGTGTGTTCAAAATAAGGAAAGTTTAAAAATACAGAATGATATATCGAACGCATATAGAAATCGATTATTCACTTAAGATTTCTGGAAAACATTCAAACAAAGGATTGGAACAAGTTTGCAAAACAGCTTTTAACCTAAAGAACATTAATGAAATGCTAATAGCGTTTGTAATGCTATAGCTTTTTCTTCCTCAATGTAAGTTTTATGAATTGAGTAATAACAGGTATACAGTGTTTCATAGATTTTTTAGTACAGAGAATATAAGTACAAAATTAGATGCCCAATATCAAATTGATTAATAATATAATTAAAATAAAAAGTTTTTTTATTGTAAAGCAATTATTACAGCAAAAAGTAACTGTCACAACCTCGTGGAATTGTCAATACGAATTCGAAATTGTCTATATGCACACACTTAAGACATTTTACCTATTCCGAAATAAACAGAAGATCTTCATATTTTAAGCGATACTACAAAGTAAATAAATTTTATATTTTGTCAATGTTTACTATTAGATGTATGCAAGAATTTAAACTGTTTGAAATTCCGTAGAATTTGGGAGTTACAGCCGGATCATTACTAACCTCATTTGCAATTACGACAGTTAATGACCTAGGCAAAAAACTCAACGAATGTTCTATTCATGCACAGCTCTTCTTACATATTTAATTACTGAATCTTAAATATCTAATCGATTACAGAAAAGACCGGACCTTGACATAGATAGCCAAACATTTTAGACATGTTATATAAGTTTTCCTCTAACAGTTATTCATTTACATAAAGTAAGTCACTACTGAAAGACTTTTAAAACTTCCTTGTATTTACTGAGTTTCATTAGCCAGTCTCTCGTAGTACTACAAATTACTTTCTGAAATCTTATTATCTGAGAATAACCAGTACAACTTTATATCAATTTTCAACAGATTTTGATTTTATTTAGTAATTTATTGAACAAATATTTAGCCATTGTCTAATATTATAATAAATTTATCACAGTTTATATGAAAGTTTGTGGTTTCTTAGAACTACAATAAATAAATTGATGACTTGATAAATGTGTTTCATAACATCATACACTTAAACTATAATTTACCCAAAAATGGATTGGCGTTATTTAAGTTTTCATGTTATTTTTTAAAAATGACTTGGAAATCTAATGCAGTCGGCTGGTTACCCTACACATTATGATTACGTCATAGTGAATTTATAAAGCGATTTACGCTCGAATGATCACCACATTCTCCTCTGAAAATTTCTTCATCAAAATTTATGTTATCGAATGGCAACATAAGGCTGAGTCAGTGTTTTACACCGACATCTTTTCAGGTTTAGAATATATGCCCCTTGGCATAAAAAAAAGTTCAATTAACGAACATTTAATTGCCTTATCACTGTCTAAATGATATTAATAATCAAGGATTTTACAAAGTGCAAAAAAAAAGAAGAAGAAGAAAAAAGCCACTTCAAAAAGAATTCCCAAAACTGTAAAACCGGTTTAACCACTTTTTCATTGTCTTGCGGCAGACTTTTATCACGTCCGATCTGAAGAAGGAACAACTAGGTTAATTATAGCAACTATGTGGATACGGAAACCATTGTGAAATTCCGGTGGAACCACGGAATGACCTTTTCACCTTTAGTTTGGAAAGTTAGTGGTATCACCTCGCAATTATACTATATGAAGTGCATCACGCGAATCGCTTTATTTACTCTTTAAAAACATAGAATCAAGGAAATGCATACATCCCGGAACTTTCACATTTTCTTATAATGATCTGCCGACTATAAACGTTATAAAACGCGAATAATGAAATTGTACGTTGAAAATAACGCTTAATAGTCGTAAAAAAACTGAGTTTGCGGATGCAGAAAATGCTTGATTGCCTTGTTATAAAAACAGCCTGAATTTCAACATCTTTCATGGATGTAAAGAAGATTTAGAAGAATCGGCTAATCGGTGGTCACACCGGTTACACATGGCCTCAGTTTGTATCAACTTTTACTAGAAACAAACTTGCAACCAGGATGTATTTATTGGAATTCGTAACCCAAAGGTCGTCGCCTATTTCGCAATGTTCACGCACTTCCTTAATTCCCACGTTTTTGAAAATTGTTATTGTCTGTCATTTGCTTCGGAAGTCCGCATTTCACCGCATATTGTGCGAAATTGATTAACGTAAATTACAATGTTTTCCTCAAAGCTAAATAATATAGATTATTTTAATAAAATTAGAATCTGCATTAACTTGTACAAACTATTTTTAAAGAAATTTTAATTTATACGCATTTTAAAAGTTTAATTTGTAAAATCTACTATAATTTGTTTAGTACTTATTTAGATAATATTTTTATTATTAGTTATAGTTATAGAAAGCAACAATTTTGTATCAATCCAGTTTTATTCGAATAATATCGACAATATTTAAATATAAAATGCTAGCCCTAAAACCAATTATTTATTTTTATTATCCCTTCTTCATAGTTTTGCTTATAAGAATAGAAATTTACAATTCTGCTAGTCAGAATTGCAATGAAGTTGATGCAATTTCAGTTAAATAACTACTTCATTTCAAAATAGAATGCCTAGTAAGTGATTTGAAATGCCGGAAAATTATTTTGTCAAACGTTCGCAGACTACAGTCGAAAATAATAGAAGCTTAGAAGAATCAACGTATCAATTTTAAGCTTTCTCTTTCAATAAATAATAGGCGAGCGGTAGATTACTTTCATTGAAATTTCATACTAAACTTCTTGACAGAAAATCTTAACAATTTATAGATATGAAAATTTTACTCAAAAACAATCGGATCAATTAATAGTAATAATTGAAACGAATAAGTTCTTAAACGACGTATTTTGCAATATCAAAAATACTGATGTCTACCCGACGTTGATTTCAACCATTCCTTTACTAGATTATTATATTTTTAAGATTGTACTCAACAAAAATAGATCTTTCTTATCGATAAAAATGATTTCTTAATCAATTTCTCGAAAAATTATAATTGATTTCTACATTTATCATTTTTAATTAAAAAATTCTATAATCAGATTAGGCAAAAACAGAACGATAATGATTGATACAAAGAAATCGATGCCCCTTACGAAGATTGGCACAACTCAGTTTTTTTCTGTGTTAATCTCCATAAGGAAACGTGAGTTGTGCTATCCTCGTAAGGAGCGTCGAAATATTCCACTCATAACGAAATGAATTTAGATCCGATAAAAAGCGTAAACAGTTCAATTAAAAATTAAAAGTAGTAAGCCAATTGTAAACAATACCATTGTTACATATAACTTATACAATCCACTAAAAATACTAATTCATTTCATGTATTTCTTTCTTCGATCGAATTCAATTTTAATGTTAATTTGCGGACAATATGAAATTCTGCGAATAAAAGTAATTTTATCAAAGCAACAAGCCAACTCGGGGAAATAACTGTATGTACACAATTCGCGGCACGATTCAACGATAAAGGACGAGTTTAAACGAGACTGGCAACGGACTGCTCGTGGAGAACAACGGGTTTGGATCTACAGAAAAAATGTTGAGAGATAAAAATCGTTTCGCTTGAAGCATTGTTAACGTGCTATTATTAATGTTTTTACGCACACACTTTAACTACGATGTATACTAGTTATTCATTGACTTCCTTGTTAATAAAAGATTCTCCATGACTGTTAGATAAGCGTATCAATTTTTATTTTATATAAACTTTATTCTACTGTGCTCTTTATCAATTTTATTTTAATATAACAATATATAAGTGAAGAATGAGCGTGTCTGAAAGCGATTTATTTTATTTTACACCGTCAAGTGTAAACTTGATAATTTTTCTTTTTAATAAGTATAAAAAGGTCATAAAAAAGATATTACAATAAAAATCAACGCCGATGAATAATTTCAACGGAAGCGGTTAAAAAGATTGATGAATGTTAGCCATTGAAACTATTTTTAACTGTAATTATACCATTTAAAGAACAATATCAAGCGGCTGACTGTGACTAATTAGTTCTCTTCTTCATTCGGAAGAAGAATTGATACATATGAATGACATAATACTTTCTTTCTATTTAAAATTTGCAACTCTTGATTTCTGAGGATTACTAGAAACCTGGTCTCGTCTTATAAACAATTTTAATTTATGATTTTAACTATTTAAAAAATATACTTAATTATAAAAACAACTCGTTAAAAGTAATATTTTCACCGGTCCATTCTACAGATCTTATTTCCATTAATTCTACAAACTAATATACAAAGATACCATTATCCAGCGTACATATTACACCTCTATTAAACGGATTTCACTTTGGTTTCCAACCGATTTTCACTTCGCGCGATCGTTCCGCAACATCCACTATAGCTTACCCGCTCGCTGACTCTCAGCCCAGCCATATATATCCAATATATACTTTACCAACAGCTCTATACCCAACACGAAAGAACACAATGATTTCCTGTACGGCCAGCGCCTGTATCTATACACAGTATTATATGAAACCACCATCATCCGCATGCTGCAGCGGCATCGTCGCACTGACAGAGAGAAAGAGAGAAAGAGAGCGGGAGAGAGAGAAAAAGAGAACTAATTGCAGCGCGTGCAAGTACACCATATAACCCCGCGGCAAAAGGGCAACGACACCGCGCGCGCGGCAGCCTCAGCGCCGATAAGGACTATATACAGCTCTCGCGCGTATATACAAGTATTTTATAAGTAAAACGCACTTTTAAACAATGATATAGACAAAGATATATATAAAGTATGATAAAGAAGCAGAGTGAAGGATAGCGGAAGAGGGCCGATTATGTTGTATTATATACCGTCAAACTCAATTCGTGTAGAGAGAGGGAGAGAGAGAGAGAGTATGTGTGTATGGTTGGCTACGCACAAACCGGTGCGGCGGACCTCGCGTGGAAGACTGCACTGGCGCGCGGCCGAGTATTCCCGGGCAAGCTGCTGCTGCCGCCGCCTCGCTCTCAGCGCGCGCCTCTTCCCCACCTATTCTTTTTTTTTCTTTCTTTTTTCGTCATCGCGCACGCCGCTCTCTCTCTCTCTCTCTCTCTCTCTCTCTCTCTCTCTCTCTCTCTCTCTCTCTCTTTTGTATACTCCGATGTATATACCCGAGGATATATCGGCAATTGCGCGGAGCCGGCGGTATGTGCGGCTTGCTCGTCTAGGATGAATGTAACGGTTATATTGCCGCGCAGATGCTGTATGAGAGAGAGGGAGAGAGATAAAGAGGATTGCAGCGTGATGCTGATGCTGACGGGAGTTTGCCGAGTTTGTTAACATAGGTGCGTTTTGGGAAAACGCTTTTGACGTGTGCTTCATACGTGCGAATGGGTTCTGGAGAATCGGTGATGCGTTGGTGATGTATTATGTACGCCAGTTGAAAGTGGTTTCGGAAGATGTAATGATAGAATAAAATATATGAGTGTACTGAAATTTTTAGATGTTCAGGTTAAAAATTGTATTATTTATTATAGTTATTCGCTGTTATTTTTAATACAATGGCAACAAGTAGTAAAAACAAAAAAAAATGTAAAACGATTTTTTTAATCCGGTGTTTGAGAGAAATATCATATGACTCAATACTTTCTTGCGTGCAATAAGATGCTGATTAAGTAATAATTTTTGTCAATGACAATTATGAATTGCAGCGTTTTGGCATCGCCGAGTCAACGAAATTGCTGACTTTGTAAAAAGTATAAGCCACAAAAGCGGTTAAGTAATATTTTGGGTAAACACGAATAATTTATGTTCAGAGAGTTAGCTGATCATTCATAATTTGAAAGAATAACTTGAACTTTTGAGTTATTCATCCATGGGTTTCATGATTTAAAATAGAGTAAAAATAAATTGAAACTAGAACTATATGTAGGTGCGATGCGGTACAATCAATGCAAATTTAAAGAGTTTTTTAGGTCAAATATTTATTAAAAGCAAAGTATTGTATGATTGGCCTAACGTTTGTTTGCTTTCGTATAAGTTAACATTGAAAGAAGTGGATCAATCAATTAAGTGCAACTGTAGAGTATTGATAAAATATTGTATAACTTTTCACAATCTCAATTAGGTATACGTCTTGTTGCATATATGCATCGATCATCAAACGGCCTTGACAACGTAAAAGTCAATCGCGCGTCTTTATAGTTTCTGCTTGACTGGTACAAATTTTATATTGAAATTACGGCCCTGCACAGCAAAGAGTTAAAAGCTATGCATACGATCTATAAATTTAAAAGAATCTGAAATATACCAAACTTTTATTAGAAATAATTTTGACTAAATTTATAGAAATTCAATTTGTCATCCTGTTTCCTATTACTGTGAGTAAAGTGGATTCTTAAAAATGACGTATACTTATTCCTTTTAAGAATAAATTTCATGCAAATAAAACAACCGCGAATATAAAAAAAAAATTAAGAAAAAAAATTACAAATTATCAATTGAATACGAATCGAAATCTTGTTTTATTCATTTATGCAACGATATTATACATGATTATAGAGAACGCAAAAAAAAGTTGACTCATAAAAATAAAGAAAAAAAAATATACAATCCTCTTTGTTATTGCTTTTTATCAAACGTGTTCTTTACTGCTGACATTGAAAAGCATCAACATCATCGAAAAGTTATATTTAGTGTTTCTGCTTTCTTATTTTCAAACATACATTTGTTTTTTATTATCCTTCTGTTTAACTTTATATACTTCGCTTTCAAAAACATTCATTACAATTCAAATGTACACTGCATCTAATCCAATTTAAGATATCAACTTAGAGGAAACCCACTCCAAATTTAAATCTACACAGCAGTAAATATAAATATAGATAAAGTTATCTTCCTATACATTGAATAATACAGTGACTTTAACCATCACTTTTTTTAAAACCCAACGACGCAAGAATCTAACGCCGTTACAGGCGCACGCGCCACGAACAGCCTTTCCGAAGCTGTATTATATAGGTATGCAGCGGCAGTTATTACTCGGATGAGTAACCACTGACGCCGCGTGGTCAATCGTTTTTAAACCGCGAGTTGCACGAGTGAGAGATGGAGATAACGAGAGACAAAGAGGCGTGATGCGGGAAAAATATATTGTTGAGATATACGCGTGTTTTCTGAGTTCACGCGGGAGAGATAGCCTATATATATATAGATCTGATACTACACTGGTTTCGGTGGAAATATATGGAGTATGTGTGCACAACAATCGCGATAACAATGACAAATTCCAGATTTACGATAGGTCACCGATGCACTTTATGGGTATATATGAAGTTATCGGTGAATTGTGTGTGACAGATTCAGATACAAGATCATGATAAAGATATGAGAATTTAATGTGATGATATAAAGTATAAATATGTTTTACTTTTTCCTCTTATGAAACGGAAAATAGGAGGAAATTTTCGAACACGATCTACGCGAAAAACCATATTCATTCGAAAGTATATACCTAGCTATAAATCACCTGGCATCGTAAATTTCAAGCGAATATATTTATGGCCCTTAAAGTTTTTGTAAATCGTTATAATTCAATTCCGCAATTGAACCGTCTGCAAAAAGCTAGAAAAGTTTCGCAAATGCCAGCGTATCTAATTACAAACCTCACGCCATATCGACATTGTTACTAAACTTTGGGAAATTTCTTACATATTCCTAGCTAAACGGCTCGGCTCATATACCACGTGCCTCTTACCGGCTATATCCCGGCCAATAATAACATCGCAGCAATTGCATACATATACATCGCGCTCAGCGACAATATCGCATTTTTCTCACACACGAGACAATATATCCATCGGTCCGCGCGTGCACCGCCTCATTAATTTTAATTACCCCGTGCCACATATTATCGCGCGTCCGCGGAAGAAACAGCTTTTCCGCGAGCTATTTTTGTGTTATGGCGCGATGGTTCGATATGATTCAAAGTGAGGTCTATAATAGTGGCGATATATAAGTCTATAAGGTAAACGAGCGAAATCATCATTGTCGTTGTCTAAGCGGCGCAGCGATTTGAAAGTTTAATCGGTTCGTTCAAGTTCGGGAAAAGTAGAGAATTGTCTAGAAAAGTAGAGAACTAAGTGACTTTGTAGTTGACGTCGTTGCTCGTAGTTTAGACTGTTACGGAAATAGATTTGGATGGTGGAAATTTAAGATAAGATCGTTTAGTAATATTAATCAAATTTCATAGGTAACTATTGTTTTATAAAACTTGTCTGAACGAACTCCAACGAAATAAATCGTCGACAGGATTGGTTTAGGTCATTGACATGTGAGATAGACAATCTTTTCATGAATAACAAATGGTGTATATATTTAAATAACGATTTATATATGTATACGTATATTGTAGATATCCGGTTAATACAATCCTTTTGTAAAATAATCTATGTAACTTATACAAATTTTAAAATTATATTTAACGTTACATTTTGGGTGGTTGCAAATGTTGATTATTAATAAATGATAAAAGGATTCGTTTCTTATTCATCATTAAGGTTCATTTTATTCTTTATAAACGCTACCATGAACGCAACCGTAATTGCATTAGACCCAGTCGGCTGGCCCTTTCTAAATCCATAAAAATTCACTACTGTATATAAGGAAAATGATAAAAATTCCATTGTTTAGCTTGTGAAAGTAACACTAACCATGTTATTCTGGTTTTGAGTAAATTTAGTGTTAAGAAGGTGTTTAGAGTCTAAATACATAAAACCGAAACTACATTTACGTAACGAGAAGTAACCATGACTCTCATATAAACTAGATTAGCATCATTTTCACTAAAATATAAAAGTATTGCGCAACTGTGCCTACAATTAAACCTATTCCCAGCATGTAATAAAAAAAAACATTTTTACAAAGTACATCCGTTATTTTATTCTTTTTCAGGCATATAAAACTCATACAAACACCGGTATTCTAACACAATAAAATCCTACATTTCCATAAAAAATCTTGCTCCAACCGGAATCCGCCACTGGTTCCCCACAATCCTGTAAAATCACACTTTCCATAACCGTCAATCACCGAATTCTCGCAGCACCGAGATCTGCGCGTGCGAATAAAACTTCCTATAGGTAATAATATCCAGAAAGAAAAAATTCCATAATGCCCGCGGGCCAACAACCACGTCAGGCCCCATTCACAAAGTATCTCTGACAGATATATATATACGCACACGCGGCACCGTCAACAATTTGCATGAAATTCTTCGTGACGTCATATACATAGGTTATATACTTATATATATACTTACGTTCGGAAAAATCGTGCAGGCCGCGCTGACGAAACACTGTAATAGCCCGCGTGCACTGACCGCTCGCCGTTCTTGCCCAATGTACACGTTCTCTCACGTGTACAGAGATAGAGGAGTATATCGTGGGCCTATTAATTGGGTCATTTTAGAGGCAATAAGTCGATATCGTGTTGTGCTCCGTGAGGGAAAGAGATGCGTATAAACAACGAAGTTTATATACTATATATTTAAAAACTTTTTTTTAACTTTATATTATATAATATAGATGTGCCTGTAGATTTATTTTTGGTAAATAATGCAACAGAAAGCTGTATTATACTGAACGCGTAGAAATAAAAAAAGTACTGGTGAAACGTGCGGATTGAATGTAGCGATTAAATTTTTTTTTGATCCATGAATAAGCATGAGCCAAAACTGTGGTTTATGTAGGCAAGAGTTTAGGAAAATTTATACGTGATTTTTATTACTCAAATTGCAAAATCATTTCTGCTTCCATAAGCTACAATAGCGTGAATTATACGTTTCATGTTCGGCAACTGTTACCATGTGGCATAAAACTTTTTCATCGCGTTTTCATTACAAAATGCGTTCATTTAAGCACGTTTTTAAAGGTGTGGAGTAGGCGCAGATCATCCTAATAAGAGTATAATCAAATAACTTTGATATTTTCTGTTTGCCCGAAATTTACGATGTATAAACCTAGAGTCAATTTGAAAAGTAAACGAAATAAATTTTTCTTTATACGTTTCAGACGTGGAAGTAGTGTTGACCGTCGAATGATTTCGGCTTTTACATGAGTTTTCTCATGGCGCTTATATAACCATCACAGACAATCACTATTCTCGTGTTTACATAATAAGAAAATGTACCTATAATAGCTTTCATTGAACTCTTCTTCAATATAAATAACATTTTTAACACGATCATACTTTTCTTGATTTTGCATTTCGCATCACCGGTCAATATGTCCCAACTCCTGAATTCACCTACAAAAATCCCCACGAAATTCGCTAAAAAAACCACATAAAGCCCACCTGTATCTAAGATCGCCACCGCGGTGAGCCGCGCGACTTTCTCCGTCTCTCATTATCTCCGCGCTCGGCACGAATCCTTGCAACACGAATTTCTTTTATACACATTATATACACACACATGCACATACCGCTTGTTCCGCAACCGCGTCCAATCGAACAACAATCGGCGGTCGTAAAAATATCATTTTCATCGCGTGCCGCGATTTACAACTTCCCAGTTTCTGCCAGGTTGAGAACCGAGGCATAGGTAAAGGTAAGTGTATAATCGTATGAATATATATTATATGTACTTTCGTCGTCGCTTTCACGCGCACAGATTTGTGAATGGAGCGGCGATTTTCATTCTTCTACCATGGAGATGGCTTTTTCGATATTATATGTCTTTGTTATGTAAAAACGAGCGGCAACTCGCGACGCTCGACTCTTGCTTTCGCGTTTTATTGCGCAATTCGCAGGCGACGCGAACGCGAGTTTCGCGGATTAACGCGCTCGAGTAGCGAGAGAGAGAGAGAGAGTGCAGTTTAAGGTGATTTGTGTGTAACCCACGTCTCGGTAAGGACTAAATAATTAGTGGAGTGTTTGGTGTAACGAGGAAGAAGATGTTGTAGTACAGTTGGGAATGCCTTCTTGATGTTAATCAAGTGAAGATTAACTCCGAATATAATTATGAAAAATTTTTGCTGTAAAATTTCGTATAAGAGAATAAAATTTCTTATCTAAATTGAATATTTAGTTCGATCGGGAGCAATTTATTTAAATCCGGTTAAAACAATGTAAGGTGTAACAGAATCTGCATTAGAAGAAAAAACACAGGAAATAATAATACAAACGAGGAGTTATAGTAAAAATATAGGGTAGTTGATCGAATTATTCAATTGGCTATTTTACGACTCTTCTGTAAAAACACTTTTGCTTTCTGTGGTTCTAAAAAAGAAACATAGATAAAAAGCATAAATAAAAGATACTTCTAAATTCTAATGCACTATATCGACGTATGAAAAAGGTGGGAAACATGAAAATCATTACAGAAAGATGTGATCAATTAAGTTTTACGATTATATCATTTATCGCATAATGAAAAAGTCATGCCTAACCAGTATAAATGTGACTGTTGCCACGGATCGTGGAAAAAGTGGACTGACATCGTATAATAGCATTCTATTGGTGTTATTTAACGCATGAATGAATTTTTATGCAGTAACTGTAACACACATCCTTAAAAGTTATTAAGTTTATTACGTAAATCAAAATTTCTCATCATTGCAAACGGTGAAATGATTACAGGGGAACAATATTAATTCTGTAAAATATTTTCTAATCAATATTGATATCTATCAAATATAATACAGTTTCATGTTACTCAGACTAAGATAAATGACTTTTAGAAGAAAAAAAAGTATAGATAAATAAAACTTCACGATCCCATTAATTTAACTTTAAATCCGACAAACGCTTCTCTCAAAGCACATAACACGGTGTTGTCGCCGCATGCAGAAAACAAACGGTACCCAAGGAGGTTAACGATCGTATACGAAGATGCGAGCCTCCACCTTCCCCTCCCCTATATGTCGACGTCAGTAATCGCCGCCTTAAGTTTTATAAATAAACAAGCGAGTTGAACGACTCGAGGCTGTTTAGGAAAGAGCTTTGCCTCATTCATATTGAAAGAGGAACGCGCGCCGAATTTGAATCTCCGGGAGCTCACCGCAGAGTTCATTGCAAACATGACTTCGAAAGTGTTTAGATTGGCTTTGATAATAGTCGGTATATTGTCGTTCTCTCGCAGAAAATATAAATAATTAATTATACTGGCCACATAACTAGTTCAAGTTGCAAATGAAAGAGTTGATTTGTTTACAACAGTGTCAGTGGAAAGGGCATTAAAAAAAGGAGAGTCTTTTTTCATAAAGTATTTATCGACGCCTCATACGAAGAAAAGCACTGCTCCCAAAGCTGGACGAAGACTAGCACAGCTCAAAATCTCAGACGAAAAGTAGCAGAACTCAAAATCTCGGACGAAGAAAAGCACAACTCAAGGCACGCGGACGAAGAAAAGCACGACTCGGATGAAAGGACTAGCAAAGCACTATTTATTACATTCTTATAAATAGTATACACCTTACGAATAACAAAAAAATAAAGACTGCTGCAAACTGCATTAGCAGGTTGCTTTCCCAAAGAGAAGCCATGCTCAAATAATTTTATTTTATTCATTATAGCATTTAAATAAATCTAATAAAAGAGTGATTGAGTTGTGCTTTTCTTCATCCGCGCGCCGCGAGTTGTGCTTTTCTTCGTCCGAGATTCTGAGCTGTACTTTTCTTCGTCCGAGATTTTGTTATAAAGCCGCAATATTAGATTCTAACGCTTCAAAAATCTCATGTTCTGGGCATTTTTATCATTATTTTGCAACAAAATATGCACAAAGTCAAACATCAAATTTTAGGCGCTCAAAAGTGCATTTTCGCTGTTCAACTTTAAACTTTCATAACTGTGAAAGAAATCAATATTATTTAATTCTGAACAAAGCAAATGAGAGCTCCATCTCTCTAGTTTTAATGTTTCTATTTGAAGCTCTTCATGTTTCCATCCTAAAACATATCCCAAAGTTTGAACCAAATCTGTGATCCGGATCCCTGGACCTGACACTCTCCTAAATAATTAATACAGAATATTTATTTGAGTATCTTCAAGCAAAATGATGTTTACATTCTTTTTTAACTCACAATACAATTATTTTTAAAAAGGGATAGATTTATTTTTTTCAATAGATATTAAACTTTTCAAACATTGCTGCATACATTTTAAATACAAGACTATTTTTACTACAAATAAAGTTAATTTGATTGTTTTTTTTTCTTCATGTACTTTCACCTTTACCCTAAACCAGTCAATTTAACGCTGAAGCAAAACGGTTTTACGTCCGTTATAGATGTCAGGATATACTATTAATGAATGACAACAAGACAATAATTATAATCAATTTAAAATTTTATTAATACATTAACAAGAGAGATAAAACAGATAACGTCAAAATAACGTTAAATTTATTTAACTATAGCTAAGACTTCTTAATTTATAAAAAATAGTGAACAACAGTGTAACTTTCTTTACTCCGCCGTGGATGGAATCGTAATTGCATTGGAGTCAGTCTATTGGTCTTTTCTAAATCCGTAGGAATTCATGGCTGTAACAAAAACACAAATTCAATTATTAAGATGGACCTTTCGATTTGATGAGTAAATGTATTTATGTATATAGATTTTGAAAAAATTTAATTCGTAATTATTAATAAAGTCTGCTAAATTTGAACTATAAATTACGCACAAAAGTTCTTAGAAACAATTTTATTGAACTTTATTCAATGAAATGAATTCATTGTCGTTACTAAATGCTAAATTTTTCTATCAGTACTTAAAAATTTTCTTCCAAATTTAAAAGAAATTATTTCAATTATTTGCACATATTTAATGTATTTTTAAATTCAAATTCTAACAAAATATTAGCTTCTGTATATCTAAAGGGCGTGAAATCATATACGCCAGTGATATTATGAATAACGATTATCGTCATAATAGGTATAACAAAAAAATTCACTTAATCGGTCCTCGTTCATATCAATCACTATTTGATTGTAAAAGAGTTAAACTTTTATACAATATTTTTTGCTTTACTCCTAATGAGCGTAACTAGTTTTTATGCCCAGAAAATTCGCGTATATACACAAACATTCTATTTCACAATATAAACCTGTTATACGGCGCCATACTTATTTATTTTTGCAATATTTTACAAATTAAAACATCCGGGTTTATTAAAAATACTAACTAATTTTTCATAATACTTTTTAGCACCGTACTTATAACAGGTTTATATTGTGAAATATAATATTTTTATAATGTAATAGTTTATCCTCTATTAATTCCAATTATTGAAAAAAAACTGCGAAACTTTAAAAAAAGTCTTAAGTTATTTTTCAGAGCATCCATATAAAATACAAAAAAACACCCGAGGTTCGAACCAATATATTATAGTAGAAATCTGCTGCAGGTACTACAGCCATCCATCTATACATTTCGCTTCATACTAACAGAAACATCGATTCCGCACTGTGCGCGTCGATACCACAGAACCCTTCCCTCCCAACTACCAGTAACCCACTCATCTCTCTACCAGCCAGTAAATAAAAATCCTGCTCTCACGTAATTATTACGCATATGAATCTCACCTTTGATGTGGTCGTCGTACTTGAGGATGGTCGGGTACCAGTCAGCGCCCGTGTAGTTGATCTCTGGCAGCTCGCCGCCGTAGTTCTTGGGCAGATGCGTTGGCGCCAAGTGTTTGTGCAGCGACGCCATCTTCGAGCCGTGGAAGAACATGCGCTTCTTCAGCTTCTCGCGCACCAGGGGCTTGAACATCTGCCAGACCATGTTGAAGAGGAAGGGCTCTTTCACCATGTGAACCTGCGGCGAAAAATTGGGCGTTAGTTTATTGCGTTTCGTTCTAAATTGGATATTGTATATGAAATTGGTATTGTATATAAGAAAAATTTTAAAAAATCATGCGACGAAACCAGCACGGTCTAGAGATTTACATTTTTTAATTTCTATACAAACTATTGAGATTTTTAATTCAAAATTCCATAATAAATATGCACATTCAATGATTAATTTTTTTTTTTTTTTTTTTTTTTCGTGAAACCAATAATTATTGCACGATATAATTACTGTCTCTTCTGTGACGCGCCAACTTATAGGATAGGTGCCCGTTGATTTTCGTCTCAAACTTAAATAATATGATAAATATCGGTACATCGAATTATGAGTCTTTTTATTTTTTAATTTGCTGCGTAAATACTATTATCGCGAGCAGAAAAAATTCTGAGAGATTCAAAGCATGAATATGAATTAGAATTCAATTACCTCTTTGAGACGAAGTGGCATCGCATCTTGAATAAAGCTAAGAAGCCTCATACTGAAGGCCGGTGTCAGACCTAAAACTTGTTTCATCGAGAGACCATCGAAGTCCATTATGACGACGACCCCGTGCACCTAAAAAAGTATATTACATTATTGTCGATATCAGATAACATAAACATCATTAAGCAGAATAAAACGAATAATACTAATCAATCATAATTTAATAATTCATATAATTAAAGAAAGTATGTTGTACATCAATTTTTCCAATTTAAATCGTGATTTATACATTGCTCCAAATTTTGCTTTCTTTCGTGGTCAACTGTCCTCATATGATAATCATCAAACACTTAAAATTAACCAAAGCAATGTTACGCAAAGATAATGAAAGCATTGTATAATTTTCCACGTGGCTTTTAAAAGTCTTGACCTCAAATATCAAGAGAAGGTAATTCGCATGATAAGCCATGAACTTAATCATTTCCAAAAACCTGCACCCAATCATTCACAGAACGTAGGTATACTTTCATTGTCTTTCTTATCAGCGAACAAAGTTCGCGCAGATTTAATAATACGATTACCAGATGTCAAAGTCGAAGTGATCACATTGGTTCGCTAATCTACTGACACACTGTATCGATGAAGATAATAATCGTGGAAACTAAAATAACTTCTAATTAATAAACGATTTCAAATTTTTTCCAGTACTTAAAGTATTTAAGCAAATTTCGTTATCATAAGAAACTATGCGATTATACTAATAAAATGTTCATCTTCAAAACTAGGAAGTTCCAAAATTGGAATACATGCCAATTAGAATATCCCAAAAATAATGAGAAAATGTAACGCTTTAATTGAATGTGTACAAAAGCTATCTTTACAGTTTGTGTAGTAAAATTCTAATAGAATTGAATTTTAACTATTCCCTGTTGATGAATTATCAATTGATTACATTTTTTCTTCTTAAAATTCAGCCATTTACATAATTATTATTATTAGATTGGCTTTAAAAATAATAATAATTTATAATTAATCAATATCTTGATCAATAAGTTATCAAAGATTTCAATCATAAATTATTTTGAAAAAAACCATACGAATAATCTTTTACAAATTTAAGCAATTAAAATTATACTGTAACTTCATTGATTCGTTCACTATATCCTGGTAGAAAATTTTGATGTTTATCTATTTTTTCTATTTTAAAAAAATTGTTTTTTATATCATTATTTTTTTGTTGATTTTCTATATGAATTAGAACATTAGGAGCAAAGAAAAAAATAATATAAAAAAAAAAATATGCAAAAAAGTCATAATTAATAGAAATAAATGCTGACGAAATTAACAACTAAACTTTATGGATCGAATGAAAAAAAAACAAAAATGAACGAAAAAATAAATATATGCAGAAAAAATAGAAATAAACCGTGATAAAAAAATATGAACTAAAGAACTCGTGTTAATTCAAGCTTAACATCCCTATTAGCAATATGCGACAGCTAGATTACAATTTTTTTTTTTTTCATTCATTATTTATTTCTCATTACTTCTGTTTATTCCTGTTTATTTATATTTAATTCTGTTTAGTTCTGTTTAGTTCTGTTTAGTTCTGAATAATTCTAGTTCTGTTTAGTTCTGAATAATTCTAGTTCTGTTTAGTTCTGTTTAGTTCTGTTTAGTTCTGTTTATTTCTGTTTATTTCTATTTCTGGTTATTTCTTTTTTTTTGTGTTTATTTTTGGTTTTTCCTGTTTCAAATGTTCCAATTCATATATAACACAAAAAAAAACAGAAATGTAGAAACAGAAAAAAAACAAAAATGTAAAAATATGTAGAAAGATGTTGAAGTATAAAAAATACAGATAAATAAACAGAAGAAAACAATAGAAAACAGAAAAACACTAACAATTTTATGCTAGGGTATTTGTATTTTACATCTCGGTCTTTTTCCTACTTCTATCCCAACGAACACATACTTCATAATGCTTTCCCCTTAAACCCCCGACCAACTCACTTGTGTCTCGGGCTCGAGGATGGCGGCCTGGTGTATGAGGTAGAAGATACGGAACATCTGGTCAGCGCTGACTCGCGACGGGTCCCAGGACTTTCCGGCGTTGACGATGAGTACTCGCCTCCTCTTGTGATCGCGATCCTTGAGGACGTTGACGACGTTGTTCTCGAGGAAGGCGGACTTCTCGTCCTCGGGCATGAGGTTGTCGAGCAGCGAGGCATTCTTCACCTTGAACTCGGCGACACGCTTCATGAGGGCGTGCGCACTCTCCGGATAGAACTTGCACGGCCTCAGGAAGATCATCAGAAAGTCGTCGTCTGTTCTGTAGTAGAGGGTTTTGTCCTCTGTAAAGAAAAAGAGTCGAGTTAAAAATCGAAAAACGTGCATAATGTTGATTAATTATTTGCTTGTATTATACGGATTATAGTGGTTGAAGTAAACTATAAAAAAATTTCTGTATAAAGTCTTATCATCAAATTGTAGTAATCACACTAAAACCTTTGAATACTTTTCGGATAATTACATAGGTACATAAAATGTATAATTCTAACATTATCACATAATATGCTTTAATAACAGCAAATCTTTTTGGCTCTGTGTTTTATGAATGATACTCTATACGCGAGTTACCATTTTTTTTCTAAGTATTTCGAAAAATCTCTGGAAATTTTTCCGTGAGAAAAAAATCACCATGTAAATGTCCTAAATTAATTTAACGATTTTTCTAAATGTATTCCCATTGAAAAGGTAATAAATTTTACATCGTCATTAGGTTCTAAAAGGCTGTCCTTGAAAAGACAACACGTGCTACTGCAAAGAAAAACTGGTTCCGACAAATTCTTTCACACATTTTCGAAATTTGTATAAACGTACTTAATTTATAGACCGGAAAGGAATGGAGTGCTAAAATGATATACACTTAATAACAACTATTCGTGTGCAAAACTGTTACCAACATCTAGGACATTGAAGATAAGTGCATTTTGAGCAAAAGATTTATCTATGCATATAATTTATTTTAACTCTGCATGGATACTATAATACATATAAAATTATAAGCAGCTATCGATTTTTTGTT
Organism: Torymus auratus; assembly: GCA_900474315.1. Lineage (NCBI taxonomy): Eukaryota > Metazoa > Arthropoda > Insecta > Hymenoptera > Torymidae > Torymus > Torymus auratus. Next base: position 22,635 of record UXGD01000999.1, read on the forward strand.
TAGCTTTTCTTATAAAAGAAATCCAATCTTTCAATAAACGAGGCAGTTAAAAGACCACAAAAAATTTTCTCTACCCGAATGATGCCGATTACATTAAAAATATATATTGCTGAATCATAAAATTTTTCTTTACATTCTCAATACAAAAGATTTTGCAGTAAAAATAATAATTTTCTTAAAAATTTGATTTTTACCAATTCTGTAGCCAAGCATGTATCTTTATTATAAATTATTGGATTTGACGATCTGTTAATCAAAGTAATAAATTTAAAATTAGAGATTTTACTGCGAGGTTATCGGTTGGGTTTGCTGTGACCGATATCGCGGCGATCCCACTACAGCAGCTGGTATATCTGGGAGACATTTTTTTGCAGAGAACTTGTTTTCACGAATTCGTGAATGAATTTTACTTTCGTTGCATAATGAAGTATCACATTCCCGTTTAACTTAATTATGGTATAAGACACGTGAAAATGTAACAGCTGATAAACTTTTTCGTCATTACGTTATAACCGCCAAAATAAAAACATTGCATATACAATAATTACACTTAGGTACTAAATTCATAAAAAAATGGGCAATATAAATATATTAAAAGGCATTTCATAAAGGATATTTTTATATGTATTTCATATTATAACGTCAGTACTGAAAACATATTTAAACTTTTTCTCTTGTACTTGTCAGTCATATAGTAAATATACCATGGCAGATTATAATTATCGTTGCAATTAAAATTCTTAATTAATATTTTGGTAAATCCTTAGAATGTCTTCGTACAGGTATTACGTTATTCAGAAAATGTCACGTTTTTCATTTTCATTATTACGTCAAACCTGCTGTAAATATCTCTGTTAAAAAGTTTTTAAGTAAAAACCTGCAACTCTCAACAGATAATATTAAAAGATTCTATACTCTCTCAGCTAAACCTACATCGACGAGAAATCCCTATAAAAAAACAATTGCACGACTTTCCCCCATGAAAGGCTATACATGCATATAGCGTTCATTATTATTCACATGAATTCACGTCCTCGGCTCGCGGAATCCTCGGATAAATCACTAGCGCGCACGCGACTCATCATCTATCGAACTTCAAGGAAGCTTCGATCTCGCGTGACATTTACATATACCTCGGGATCGACATCTTTTTTGTTCGAACTTCGTTATCCGCGACGGTACATTATTTGCTGTAATTTCGTTGTGGTCTCTTAAAGAACTCGTTAGCCCGGTTTTTCAGTCGGGAAAAACATCATCATAGTCCTCGCACAAGATGCAGCTTGTCCGTGATATGTGTTTATCAAGATTGCTCGGCTAATTCTTACGTAGTATTTTGTGCGATTTTTTTCAACTGTATAGGCAATATTAATGATCATTTTTTGAGAAGAGTATCCCTCGAGGTTTATGTTTAATTTTTTTTTGTTTTTTTTTTTCCTAACGATCGCTGTAAAGTGTAATTGATAAATGATGAATGGTGATTGGTTTAGAAAAAAGCGATTGTTAAGCATTATATAATATTCGGTTATAGAAAGTTGCAGTGTCACATCATTAGAAGTTAATTGTACTGATAATGATTCGACCCTCTAATAAATTTTAATTTTCGAAACATTAAAATAGTAAAGACCGTATCATTGTCCGACGGTATGTTAATAGCTCAATCTCCCAAGTCTTCTTCATTTGATAATGTCAATCCGCTGAATTTATACGCGTTTAAAAATGATCATGTCAATATAGCAATAACAAATATGCAAATTAAACTGACACTGTCTGTGATCTATTGGCAAAATATGAACATTTTGTTTATGATGTATCATGACGCAAATAAAAATAAATTCTAGCTTCAAGAGCTTCGAATTATCTGGTCAATTATAAGAAAAATATACGGGATAACTATATCAGTGCAGTTTTCGAAGTTTTCTGCAACGTTATTATCATTTATCTCGCGAGAATGACTCACAACACACGTCCGATCAAAACCAGCAGACGAAGAGTCCCTTGACCTCGTGCTCCAAAGGACACATGCACTTATATACATACGATTTTGAACAATAAAATTGCATTTGGAATGCATTCTTGATATATTAGAAAGGACAAGTACATACGCGCGATCTTAAATCACTGCTACTAGCTGAAAAACCTGTAAATCATAAAGATATACGGAGAGCTATCGATCTCGAAGGTTCAGATTCCTATCTGAGTACAAATTAATTCCATCCACCAGCCAAATCTCATAACTACCAGCATGTAAAATCCAAATTATTTATCTCACAGAACACCGCGGACATCGTCTTTACAGCGCGCCGCGACGCACATTATTAGTCGTCAATCCTGTCGAAAAAATCCCCGGCAAAAAGATAGTTAGCGGCGATTGATATACGCGACAGTTGCGTACATTAATTACCGACAGTTATAGTATAGCCCCCGAGACCTCGAACGCTCGTGCATGCAAAAATATACGTAAGTAGGATTTTTTTCTTCTTTCGCTTTTTTTTCGGCGGCTCGGAAAAACTGTGTATTTTCACAGCGATGATGGGGCTTATCGCGCGCACGTGTCTGTTTATGATCGCAACGTTTCGGAAAGATGTACCCTCGTCTTTGTAATTGACTCCGGGATTGATGAAAATGTCGGTGATACGAGGTTCCTCACTTTTTACGTAAGGATGTTGACGCAAATTGAGATTAATTTTTTATTTCTGTCAAAATGTTTTGGTCGAGTTTTGAAACATTGAAATGTAAAGTATAGCCAAGTAGTTTTTAAGCTTGAATCCTGCGACAGGGTTGCTTGATTAATTAGTAAAATTAAATTTGAATCGTGAATTAAACTTCGATTAATTAACAATTCATATTCGAATAGTGAATTGAATTTCCACAAATTCACCATTCAAACTTGAATTCTGGATTTTGTTCTAATTAATTCGAAAATTGATCTAAATATTTGCAAACCTGACCTGAGGTCACAGAAAAAAGAAATTAAAATTGTTGACAACAAGTTGAAACAGTGTATGTAAGAAATAAAGTATTTTTCGATACTAATGTGAGCAAAGCAAGGCGAGGCGAGCAAAAAGCTTCAATACAAACAAGATATGAATTTGTTCTTCTTATATTGCCATAAAATAACTGCATTTGTTAATATTTAAGTTATAAATAGCACTGAACCCTATATTTAGATAATTGAATAAGTTTTTGTTAACTGAATCAACAAATTAATTTGTTCAGCAGTTCCAAGAAATATTTATCAAAATGCTGCTATTATCTAAAATTAAAAATAACTGAAACGACAATATTTTCTCAGCAAACGAGTGAAGGTATTTTATCTATATCTATACTAAATTTTTATAGTAATGTATATAAAATCTCTAAAAAAAAATATATAAAACATATACATCAAATTATTAATGTTTAATATATTGTTTAAACTTTCCAAAATTCTCTTGCGCTTGACAATAAATTAGTACTTTTTCCACAATTAAATCCAGTCAACTTTAAATTGTCACAAGGACCTATCATACCCTACAATCATCCGCAAGCTTCCTACTTCATTACCCCACCTTCGCCCCGATCAACCCAATTATATCCACGACTCCAATCCCAAATTTAATAAACCGCACAACAACAGCCCAACTGCATCCCGATAACCGCGCCTATCGGTCAAGCTTTACCCGCGAACCAGGAAAACACTTGGTATCACCAGCATAGAAAAGCTCGCTGCCTCAAGAACCTCTCTTGGCCGCCCCCCGTCGATAAGCCCCGATTATCGGCTGTGACCCCACTTGCTCTCGCGCCTCTCTCTCTACCCAACTATATCTATATAATTCCAATTTCGAAATCTCGCAAGATTACGATGCGCGCCGCGTGTAATAATACGCGTATTATGTGTCCGTGATGTGTATACGCGCCAGCTAGCGAGTGGAAAATCTCGGCGCGCTTTTGGCACGCTCGGTGTCCCATTGTTTGTTAATATATTAAACGGCCAGCGATGCGCCGGCCGGCGCTGGTGTTATAAGCCTCATTGAGCGTGCGGCAGTAGTATGTGCGGCCAGAGAGTGAGAGTCGGAAGTGCCGGTTTGGCAATTGGCATGCATAGGTTGTTCGTATTCGGGAGGACGAAAAAACGATTATTGGTGTTTTATGATATATGGGAAGGTCTTTGTGACAATTTATACTGATAGTGATGAAGTTAATTATTGCTTTTTTTACGGTTCGAAACCAGGACATATCGGTAATGGGCAAGATCTTCTCTATAAATATTATTTTTTAGAGAATATAAAATGTTTGTATAATGCATCAAGATAAGTGAACGATAGCTGAAAGATACATGAAAAAATGGTTAAGATGTGTCTTAAGAAAGTCGGACGGATGTTTGTTCAGTTTGAGATAAAAAAAATGAAAGATTTTAAATGAGGCTATACTGTAAACAATAAGTCAAGTGTATCCAAAAATGATGTATCAACGAAGCTCGCTTCTGATAAAATCATCTATACCTATAGATATTTGGTTATCAATACCCGATTGATAAAAAATACATTCTTGAATTTAGATAAGTTCTGTAAAATACCAATTATGTAATATTTAAAAATTTGACCTGAATTTTGGGAATTAAAAAAACATATTCTGCTAATAAACTTAATATTAATTGTCACGAGTATATATAAGATGCTTACAAAGCAAGAATAATTCATAAAAATATTAATATCAAAATTCGCTGAAGAAAATAATTTACAATAATAAGCAAAGCTAAAGTTCTCTTTCAAAACATTCTGCACTTGTTGCTATACAGAAATACGATGATGCATCGAGAAACCGACTGAATCATAAGAGATAAATTAAATTAGATTGGCCAGTCTTTTAATTTTTCAGAAAAATGTTATTGTTTAATTGACAAGGTCGCCAACAAAATAACGTCGTCGAGTGCATCATAATCAAATAAAAATTTATTGATCTTTGTAACCAGTGTTATCGGGCCTTATACAGATTTACAACAAACACGTTTATCATCCACTCCAATGGCTTTAAATTCTAATTATTGATTTGTATATTTTTCGGGCAATTTTTATAAGAAAATTACATACTTGAAATAAATTTTAAATTTATGACAATGTAACTGCAGTAGGTCATTTAAAAATTAATTATCTTAAGTTGATTGCTTTTAAAATTATCTCTTAATGCAATTATTATTGACTTGGTAAACATTATAAATTAATGAACTTCGTTTGTAATGTAGTGGCATAATAATTTGCATCAAAATATTAATACAAATCATTGACCTTCTAAAATAAAAATAAAGTATATCTCTCCCGGCATTAAACTCACTTCCACAAAATTTCTATCTGATAAAAGTAGCTTACAATAGAATTTCAATAAATTGTCGGTTGTTTAACAATAATTCACAAGCGTGACATTTAAATAGCACCTTCTTTTGTTCTTTTTATTCTTCTTGAAAAAACCAAAAAAAAAGCTTTTTTAATTCAAGAAACTGAAATTTTTCGCAAGCTCCTTTCGACTACTTATTCACTATAGTTCAAACCTACAAATCAATAACATTAACTAAACTTATTAAAACAATTAAATTCAAAATATATTAAGAACAGTATTTATAATTAAGCGACCAAGAAAAGCTCAGAACCGGCGAAACCGGTAAAATAAAACGGAGCTTTCAACCCCCAAAAGTAAACCGATCCCCTCGCCTACGCCAAAATAAAAAAAAAACAATATAAAATTTCACCAACCTTCAAGCAGCTGTCGCAGCTTCTCGATGCCATTCTTCACGTTGTCGTCGGTCTCACGGAGCTCCTTAAGGGCGAGTGCCTTAGTCTCGGCATCAAGCGGCCCCTCGTTCAGCGTGAATGCCATCTTGCACTGAACCAACGTAATTAATAGAAAAAAATAATAAAATAAGACTCGAGTCCTCGTGGGATGTGCGCACAGTTCTCGGCTCGATCCTCGCTGCTCGAGCGTCGCCGGTGCTTCTGACGGAGTTCGGTCCGGCTCCTCGGGTGTTCCTTCGTCCTCCACCTCCACCACTCTTGTCTCTCTCAGCTACCGATCCGTAATCTTTCGCTCGTTCTCGCTCGCTCCCGCGCTCGACCAATTCCAAAGTCCAATCGCGAGCGCGCTCTCGCTCTCGCGAGCAAGTATTTGCGTATGTGAGAGAGTGAGACACACACGCATATACGCACAGAGAGACATACACACTCGAGCGCGTCACTTTTTTATCCGCCAGTGGCAGATAAAGGCCGGCCGTGTGTGCATGTGCGCTGTGTATGATAACGCGCCGGAGAGCTGCGTCCGCGCGCGTTTTGTCTCTTGCCGATTTTGCGCGAGAGGCTCGAATTAGTCAGTTTTCTTTGTTGCCGCTTGCATCGGTATTGTAACTATATACCATACGATGCTTTTTTCGGGGGATATATCTCTGTGTACATATTATATATGTGTGTGAGTGTGTGTCTGTGTGTTTGGTTAACGATCGGTGGTTTTGTTTGGGTTACACTAGAGCCGCGATGACGCGAATGCTGGGAAAAAGTGCGATGGGGCATTTGCATTTCTAAGAGACGATAGATTGATTGATATGTGCGCGATAAGTTAGATGAGAGTGAGAGTGATTGGTTGTGTAGTAAGATTATGGTACAGAAGGTTGGATTTCGGGAGTTTGTTGGTTTTGTATTAATATAGTGAGTTTTTTGTATTAGTTTAGTATAATGATAGTTTCAAGATTTCATGTTGCCGAATCGTATATATGTAAATTAACGAAAACAAAGAATAAAGGCCTTCGTACTCGTACGCTATTGTAACAGGCAGGATCGCAAAATTAAATTTATTTTGTTATATAGTGAAATTTCTTCATACCGCATGTCATCACAAGTGACATTTAACGTTATAATTAATGATATATCCTTGAACTTTAAGTTACTTCATACTTCATGCTTCATGCTTTTTGCAGTGAACGATAATTGGTGGTATTAAGTTCTTAAGTAAAAAATAGTTTTCAAAACGACTTATTAACGCATCTTTGGTTTTGTACTTCGATCGTAATAAGATCGTGTACATTTTCGGAATAGCTGTTGAGATTATTTCTTCTACTTTGTAATATGCATTCAAAGTTAAAAAAAGGTCTGTAACTTGAAGATTGAATAACTAGATTAAAAGGTCGAAGATTCCTTCATGTTACTGATTATTTAGTCATTAAATATTTTACATGAATTATTTTACTTATCCACAGGTTTTTGTTTTTAATTTTCTAATCGAATAAAAAACCTATAACTAGAAAAATAAATAGTATGTATATAATATATATACCTAACGCTAAGTTTACCCATCACTCAAATAATAGCTCATCGAGTAAACTTTATTGTAAAATAAAATTAAAATGGATTCATACATCATTTGCTACTTGTACTTTATATTATCTAAGTTTAAATAATATATAGAATATATAATTAGAAATGTCTAATTATACGCTTCACTTTCTAATTATATATTTATTCAAATTTAATTTACATTGTTTAAACTTTGATAATATAAAGTATAAGTAGCAAGTAATATATGAATCAATTTTTTACTTGATGAGCTATTATTTGCGTGATGGGTTTTATATAATATATATCCGTTAGGTATATTATATACATAGACTCTTTTATTCTAATTTCCATGCATTATAAAGTTTAAATAGATTTAATTATAATACTGAATTCAACCTTTATTCAATTTTTTTTATCGAATCTTATGAAACGTAGACCTTTTTTATTGGGTTCATGTATGCATATTTATTCAATTTATTTGAAAACGGTCTTTTTAACTGAATATTAAAAAGAATTTCATCACAAAAAACTATTAATTTTTTTAATTTCCTTCCTTCCAAAGTCTATATTAAACTTTGAACCTTGATTCTCTTGTTTACTATAATCTTGATTTACTTCGACGAAACTTGACTCACCTTTCTCATCAGTTTTTGCTTCTGAACTTTGTCTTCAATTAATCCATGATATCAGCAAGAAAGCATTAAAAGGTAGAATTTAACTAGCAAAAAACTAGAGTTCATAGGTATAGTAATGTCTTTTACTAACAAAACCTTAAATTTGCTATTAATCCTCGTGGGAAATTATTTTATTTTTTAACTCGCTCTTCTTAATAAAGTAAAATTTTAACTGTCCAATTGAGATAAAGATTGAGACCTTCAACCTGTTACAAATTTATCTGCCAATTTGTATGTAAAAGATTCGATTTTAAGATTTAAATATGCGATTTAACATCAAGATTTCAAACTGTTTAATTAAAGCACCAGAAGACGTTGCGCAATAACCTGGAGTACCCTTCGTCAAAGAATCATAATAAGCCACTTACGTACATCCCAACAAACACTTATTAGATTTTGCGTGTGTACATGAGCCAGACAACGTGTATGAAAATAAAATAATCCACGAAAAAAAACCGCAAGAACGTCAATTCAAAGAAAAATAGTCATGGCTATATAGCTAGATATACGAATACTATGAAGCCGCATTGGTTAGAAAGATCTTCAATTATTCTGCGTATGTCATCGTCGACAATTTTTTCTTTTACGACTATAACGATAAAACTTCGAGAAAAAACCTTTCTTCGGCCACAATAGAGTAGTCGTGACGATATGTTCTATCAAGACATATAGTAGGAAGCGCGAAAACATTAACATGTTAATGTTTGGTTGTAGCTGTTTATCTCATTGCATATACACACATACGTTTCCTTTCTCTATTATATATTTGCTCGATTCTCGGTCGGCGATTATCTCTCTGTTTATGTTTTTTGTCAGCTTTTTGTTCGTCAGCACTCTCACCATTATCTTTGTCATAAACTTAAATCGCCTCTGTAAACTCTTCCTATTTTTCATATGCTTTTCATATCATATGACGAAATACATAATTCAGCAGTGTTTTTACATGAAATATTTTGACCACTAGATAAGTTAAGAAAATTCAACCCCCCTTTTTTAAAACTAAAGTTTATAATGCATGATAAAATTTAAAATATCATGACATTTGAATCATAGTGATATCTATAAAATATAAAAAAATGAGCAATTTTCATGAAGACAAATAAATCGGTATATGCCAGTAATTATAAGAAAAAATCATTCAATCGTTTCCATTTCAAAGAAAATTGATTCGTTACAGAATACAATTAATAATAGGTAATGAATTAATATTATCGTTATTGTTTATTGCCTCGAGACTTATCTTCATGTTTGTAATTTTCACGTTTCAGTATATGCATAAAACGTTAGTGGATTAATTTATTGTTTCGTTTTCTATGAACGACAAGTCTTTTTAAACACTCACAAAGAGCTAATTAATAATTATAATTAACAACAAAGACTTTTTGTTTTTCATACATTATGTTTATATTAGGGAAAGTTATCATTTTACCTGTAAGCAGCTCTTTACTGATTACCAATTTGCGAAGAAAATTGTTTATGATTTAATATTTAATTCAACATTGTGCACTTTGTTTCCTTTGTCATGGATCATTCTGCTTATTTTTAGAGTGTCATCGATTGTGCTTCGACGGATTATTCATCGCTTGCTGTAACATTTACTCTCATCTCATTGTGATTCATTATACAAACGCTTACTTGGGTATCAAGTTTCTCAGTTTTTGTATTTTTAATACAAATTATTGATATTTGTCATAAGATTCGTTCTTATATTTGTTATTACTGGTAATCAAAATCTATATCGTGCATGTAGTTTTGACAATATTACTGATTTTTTCATTATATAAGTAAAAATTAAGTTGTACAAAAACCAGCCACTGGTGATACCAGTATCATTCACACGTTTTTATATTATCTGTACCAGTTTAGTAAAAAAGTTCCACTTGCATAAATATTATCTATTAAATGTTATTCCATATATTTGACAAAAATTCGATGAGACGCTAGATAATGAAAGTAAAAAAAAAATTTTGATATATTATTTACCATTCCATGAATGAAAAAGATTTGTGAGTTGCATTGTTTTAGACATTATAATTATAATACTTTTTTAAATTGAGATCTAAAACATTATAATATTAATCTATTCTACTTCGCCATAAAATCTACACAATAATTATAATCGTATCAAATGTATTAAAATCCACACGTTAAAATAAATCGCCATTTGATATCAATGCAATATCTATTCATATTTCATTATAGACAGTGTAAATGGCTGTACAATATATTAAAAACAGTCAGCTTTATTTGATTAAATCAAACAAATAGAGAGAGAGGTTTTCATATCTTGCTGTTTAAGTGCCATAAAAATCTTGACTTTGACCGACGGGTAATAAAATTTAATGAAATCTTATTTTACTATGCAATGAAGAGATTATGTCACATTTTGTTTAGAAATTGAGCGTCATTGGATTTTAAAAAATCAACATTTATCCAAAGAGCAAGTACAAGAACTGATTTATTATCCATATAAAATATTAAATGGACTTTAGCTGGTACAGAACAATATTGGACGATTACAGCGTTTTTATAACTTCCTATAAACTATACCTAAGCACCTTTGAAATGTGCATAACAATTGGACTATTTTTAAGTCGTTACTCTGACTCTTATTTAACAACTTCATCTCCAGACACAAAAACTTTTCGCAAATTCAGCAGATAGAAAACCAGGTAAGTAGACAATCTTCTAGTACATTTCTTCAATTACATAATTTGCAGTACATTCAAAGATTAACAACTCAGATGACGATATAGTCAATTTATAGACGCGGAAATTTTGTCGCGATCGCATGCAAATAGAGGACGTGTATATTTGTACATTGAAACGCGCCTCTATCAGTGTTGATGCCGGACACAAAAATCAAGACTATCTCATCGCGACGTGATTGGGCATTTCCTTTTTTTGAAAGTTTTCTGCTGCAATCAAATCTTGGACGTCGATGTCATTGATGTGTTTGTCATTGACACCATGTTTGCCATAGGGGTTCCTTGTGATAGTGATTTGAATATGACAAACTCAAGGAAATATCTGTCAACTTTATGTACTTACTTTTCTAAAATAATGTAACCCGATAATTAAATATTCTCTCAACATTTTGATTAGTCTCGTGCAGTTTGAAAAAGTACAAGATTAACGACCTTATCAGTTCCAGCAATATTATGCAATCGTAAACCTCTGGTTCGTCGATTTTATTATAAAATACGCGTTATAACACATTCGATGATCCTCCTCTATGTAAAGTAAGTACGACGAAAAATATTTGAAACATCTTCCTTGTACATAAAACAAGTGCGAAGCTGGAGAACATGCTTCAGGTATATAATTGACACTCTATAGCAATCCGTCGTGTTTTCCAGGTGCAACAAAAACTATTTGCGAATATGCTTAGTAAGTACTGGCATATATTATTATGAAAGATAAGTTATTAACGCAAGTATACTGCAAGAGGAAAAGGTGAACCACCGTGTATAATGTCAACGAAGGCTAATCCGCGCGGCAAGTGAAAGTCGCGCTTTATGTTTATTTTGTGAAATCGAAAGGTACACTATATTCTATTGCTTCTCTTTACAATTACTGGAGAAATGATGAATTAATAAAAGTAATTTATTTTGTATCGTGCGATGAAGCCGAGCTGTCTCAACGAAGTCAACGTCGTGTGAAACAGATTTTAAGTATTGATAAAATCAACAAAATGTCACTCAAAGCGGCTGTGATAAAAAGTGGACACTTTAGGCGCTAACTACACGATAATTAAAAAAATTTTATTTAAAACTTCATATTACATTGTTAAATTATTACAGAGATAATTATTTGTATTTTCTTAATAAAAAAAAGGGATGAGAGCGTTTTGGCAAATACTGCAACCAAACGAGTATAGGTCAAAAAGCATATTACTTAGCCCTTGGTGGACACCATATTTTTCGAAACTGATATAATCTTTTTCGCATTTTTTTAATATAAAACGAAACTACTAACTGTAACCGTTTTTATCATGCACTGATTATAGAGTATTTTTAATATTTATTTAGTTAATAAATATTGCAAGTAAGTCTATGAGGAATTTATATGGATATTTCTATGAGCCTTCGATTGTGTTTGACCTTGATATTAGACCTGACAAATTTGTACGTACTATTATGTCGCGCTTGTCAGCGCAATGAATTCATGTAACTTTACTTTGTCCCGATCGCAAATAAATTATTTATCTAATCTAATATACTGATAAATCATTTTAACAGGAAATGTATTATTACAAACTTCAAGGTATGTAAAAATGACCTATTTCGTACAAACTAACTTTTTAAAGAAATAAATTATTCAAATCTGGCGACTTTAGCGGACGTTCGACCCATCATAAGAGTCTACGTCATATTTTTCGTTTCTCAAATTCAATTTTTAGTTTTTCTTAATGATTTTAATTGCATTTTATCCAAAATCAGCATAAAATTTCAGCGGTTGACAAAGATAATTAATGAGAGTTATATACAAAAGCGATAAGACTTTGAAAATTGTAAGGCGTCGATAAGTACCTATATTACCTATTCTAAAAATATTTTCAACGTAAAATTTTCATTTCAGCTAAAATAGCGAAAAATACAATGCAGAGATTAATATATGTATCTATACTTCATCATCAAGGAAATTAGATGAAGACAATGATTTTTATTATAACTATATTTACTAATATTTTTATTATTATTCCTTACTTTCTCCACCATAAACCATAATAAAATTTTCCAAAGAAAAGTTTTCTTTCCTAAAACATTCTATAATATGTCAACACATAGTTCTACTTAAAATGTTGTAAACGTAATCCAACTATCATCCAAATAAATAATTTAGAGCAATTAGCAGCTGATTGCAGTACACAGTATGATATTACAAAAAATTATTCACGCATGTCTTATTCACAAAAAACTTGCAAAAAATCCGTCGAGCCACGCATCCCCAGTCAAAACACTGATAAGTCGTTTCTTCCAAAACTGTAATTAACTTTTTACTCGTTTTTGGCCGATATAACGAAAGCAGCGACACAGCAGGGACAGATATACAAACAGATATCGAGCGTTGTCGATATGATTAGTCTCTGAATTTTTGGATGTGGTTTTAAAGAATTCGATACAGTATATGTAGCGAGTATTCCTCGTCGTAATATTGCATAATATGGCCCGAGAAGAACACAGGTTGAATTATTATTGCGTAAGAGAGGAAGCGAATATGTGCCGAATTTGAATGTCAGATTCGATTCTTCGGGTTTGAGCTGTGTTTTTTTTATGAAGTCGCACGTTGTGTGCGCTATGTTGATCGATGATATCACTGCACGAACTTAGTATTCTTGTGATAAAATAGATTTCAAATAACAGATTCTTGTGGATTAGTTGTATTATATTTGCAATGCGTAAACATTATAGTAAAACGCAAAAAGGAGTTATTTGCAAAAGACTATAAATACTTTTACAAACAATTTTGTGAGTGCGTAAAGGTAAGTTATACAAATGAATGCAAGATATGAGGAAAAAAAAGTTTTGATGTTGCTTATGTTACAAAAATAACGTTTTATATCGTTACACATCATTACAGTAATCGATTGTACTTTATAAGAGTTATCTCCAAAGGTTTCCAGAAAATAGCTTTTCCACAGAAAAAATAAAATTAATTACGTGGCAGTATTTATGAAACTGCACTTTTATATTATTTGAATCGTTCTTTTTAATCTTAAATACTGTAATTGATTATACTTATCAATGCTTATCATAGCACTTTACTTCTTTTACTGCCAATCAGGCTATAGCTATTTCCAAATACTTGTAACAATTTTCGAAGTAAAATGAAATATTTATTCAACCATTTTAAATTGATTTGAAGTACTATTACTTATATCAATGATATTTTAAAATCTTAATTTATTGAAAAAAATAAATACATTATTAGGAACAATGTAATTTAAAAGCTCTACAAACTTATTAAGATCTTAGAAATGATTGCGTTCATTCACATAAAATCTGACTACTAAATTTTTCATGAAATATTTTTTGAGAAAAACCTACCAAACTTGTTCTCAGTGTAAAAATTATAAAAAAGATTTATTGATTATGATTCAACCAAACGAAACAAATTCAGATGGAAAGGTGTCGCCAAAGGCACAACAACACATTAAATTAAACAAGATTTATCAAATAATAAACTTTATTAAAAATGAAAAAGAAAGCGTACAACAAATCTACGCATCAACTATATATAAATATAAAAGGAAAGAAAGAAAAAAAAACACTTAACAAAAAGTGTCTCTCCTTCATCAATTCTTCACAACAACGCTGCTTAGCACTCGACCGCGGTCTTGTAGTTGCATCCAGTGGTTTTGACGTCGAAGACGAGGGGAGCGGGGCAGTTGAAGGTGGAGATGATGAACTCGCCGTTGTAAGCCTGGCAGTAGTAGTAGACGTTGCACTTCTCGGGGTCACGTACGTAACCCTCCTTCTTGCAGACGCCTTTAGGGGCAGGTGGGGCCTGGGTCGGGGCCGGTTGCTGGGGCTCTGTTGGGTTGTTGTTGCCACCGCTGCCGCTGTTGGAACCAGGGGTGGTAGTGGGTACGGGACGAGTGGGTAGAGGTGGGGCACCGTCACGGAGAACGTGGTTGATCGTCTTCAGGAGGGGGTACTTCTCGCCGCAGACGCCGCGGAAGTCGTCGGTCTCCACGCTCCAGACCATCATACCGCCGAGACCGAGCTTCTTTGCGTATTCGGCCTTCTCGGTGAGGGATCTGCGAATAGAGAGGGTGCGTTATAGAAAGTGCGCACATTATTTTTATAAGTATAGTTGCGGGCACCGTTAATGCAATTTTTTTTTTTTTAGTTCCACTTGTCACTTATGATTTTTACTCTTTAAACAGTAAAATTGCTTGAGTAGTCATAAAAATTATTATTTGAAATGACAACTTGACGAATGAGCCCCAGTGCTACTATGGAAAAAAATAAATTTCTTATAAAAAAAAGTATAGCTTACAAATACTTTTCTCTCTGCAATTTAATTTAATTTCAACAATTTAAAGAGTTCACGGCATCTTTATCTTTGTTTTAATATTTTTTTAAATTTTAAAGTTTTGTTTTCATTTTGGATAGATTTAAAACTGATGAACAAAATTTTTATATTCTTATCAAAGAAAGCTTTTCAAAATATATGCAAAACTACATTACGATAATATACACCGACCGAAAAAACAGTGATAAAGGCGTTTTCTAATTTTAACGAATGTATCGTAAGCAGATAAAGTAGGAATCGCACGGTCAAGAATACGTTTTTCAAGTAGTACAGATCAGCAATCGGTAATTCAAAGAGGACTGAAGAATTAGAAAAAAAAATATTAACAAAAACAGTAACAGCGTTATTAACATAAGTACAACAATAAAATAAAAAGAAAGGATTAAAAAAATTATTTGGAATAAATTACTTTTTTTTAGTAATTTTCTACAATGTTCGTAATAAAATTATTATCGTTAAATACCGAGCTTTACCTACTGCATCAATCGATTGCTGATCAACTATATCATCATTATGTCACATCAACACCTCACTCCCCATCGCTTTATTCTTAGACAGTCCATCAATTAAAACTAAAGAATTCATAAACCTAAAGTACACCCTACACGCCAATCGCATTCACACGACGATATAAAGCATATAATACATAGCTTGGACTTACTTCTGGTCATCATAGCCGACCCATTGGTTGCCTTTAACGGCGTATGGCACGCGCTGTTCCTCCTGGTAGTGTACCTCCCAGCCACCCTTCAGGAAGCTCTCACAAAGCTCGTTGTATCCGAGCATACCGGGTTCGCGGGTGTAGGGACCGGCAGTGGCGGGCTGGTTAGCCGGGGCGCCAATACCGTTCTCCTTAGCATTGGACAGAGTGAAACCACGGCCGTATAGGGGCACGCCGAGGATCAGCTTCTCAGCTGGGGCACCAGACTTCAGCCAGTACTGGATGGAGGCGTCCTGAAAACATAAATTTTCGTGCGTTTTAAATGTAGGATTGGGATATCGTATTTTGTTATTGTAAAATGTATAGTTGAGATAGATCGACGGTACTGATTAACAAAATACCTCGTTAATTAATATAAAATCGGTAATCTCGGTGCAGCCTATTTTATAGAAAAAAAAATAGCGCTATACTTTTATCTCGAATGTGGTTTAAAACTACTTATAAATGCTTGAAAACTACGTAATGGGCATACTTGAATAACGCGCGTGTCTCATTCCTTATCTACTTTAGCTCGGCGAGAAAAATCGGCGAGTCGAAAAAATGACGTTCGCAATTGACGTTGGGAAAAAAATCAACCGATCAACACATACAAGTCTGCGTTCCGCTTAATTGATTTCCTGACATAATAACGGATAATCTCCGCGTCAATGTGTAATACGAAATGTGATTGAGATAATCGAACGATAAGAGAATATGCGAGCACAAATATTGGAGAATCCATTGCGTCAATTTTATAATCAACTTTTGCAAAACAATCTGATTCACACTGACTTTGCCATAATAAGCAAAGGAACTAGAAAATAAATGGACTCAAAATATTTTTTTTAAATTCCAATCATATATAAGGACCAACTGTTCAACTTACGACATTGAGGCCTTTCTCGGCATCGGTGGTCTCCCAGGATCCAGCGTAGAGCGGGGCGTTGATACCGGTTTTCTTGTCCCAGATACCGTGGAGATCGTAAGCCATGAGGTTGATGAAGTGCAGGTACTTGGACACATTGGGGATATCGTAGGACAGACTGGCAGATTTCTCAGCGGCACCAACAGCAGCACTGAGGATCAAACCGTCCTTGTCGAATTCCTCCCTCAGTTCCTTCAGCAGAGCAACGTAGTTAGCGATATCGGCTTGCACGCCGCCCCTCTGGTTCGGGTACTCCCAGTCGACGTCGAAACCATCGAAGCCGTGCTTCTTCACGAAGGCAACGACGTTCTGAACGAACTTGCGACGGATCTCCGGATTGGCTACCACGTGGGAGTACTTGGCAGAACCCTCGTTCCAACCACCGATGGCGACCATCGTCTTGGTCTCGGGGCTGATCTCACGGAGATTGTTGAACCGCCCGAAACCATCCTTACCCCAGTTATCGGGGAGGTCTTGCCAGCCGTCGAGGACGCGGACATCGCCACTCTCGGTGATGCCGACGAAGGTGTAGATCAAATGGGTGCAGAGGGATGGGTCGATGTAGTCGATGGCGAACTTGCCATTGCCGGGACGGTAGACTGCCCAGCTGCCGAAGTAGCAGACGACTTTTTCTGTGGAAAGGAGGGGGACGTCGTTTGTGAGGTTTTTTTTTATTTGAAAAATGGTGTTAGCAAAATCATATTGAGAAAAAATGTTCATTGAATCAACGGAAATTTTAGGTGTGCGCAAAATGCTGTTGAATCAATGGAATTTCTATTGAAGCAACGAAAAGTTTGGTTGCTTCGACAGTATTGAAAACAGAATTCCGATTGCATCAATCAAATTGTTGTTGCTTCAACAGAAACTGTTGTTGGTTCAATTAAAATTGTTTCTCTGCGCAAATAATAGTGTCAGATTGTTGTCTAGTAATTGCGATTCCAATACCGATTGTTTTTCGATAATTATAGATATGAGTTTAATTAATGGCAGCAAACTTCAATTTGTTATAATTTATATTATTTTTAAACAAGCAAGAAAATACTTAGAGACATGTAATTTGTCGATATTGCGTTAAATGTACTTTTTAATGAGTTTTAACAAATTGCACATTATTAACTAATAAGAATAATAGCAAAGCGATAGTAGAAGGTGAAGCGATAACTAATCGTCAGCTTAGTGGAAAAAACAGACAATTCCAGCTAAAATCAAATGGAGTTGTCCATTTTTGTTCACTAAGCCAACGTAATATTGGTCTTTCTCTCAATTATATAAAAATTGTTTATTTATTATATAAGTACTTTAAAATCTGTACTACACTGATTTCGCACTTATTTCGTTACAAAGCAAAAATTTATGACAAAATGCAAAAAAAAGAAATGTTGAAGAACTTACTGTCGCTGGAGGCGGAGGCCAGGGCCAAAAGGCCGGCGAGTACCAGCGTGACTGCGCGCATCTGCAAAGAAATATGTCGACTATTTTATTATAAAGTTATTATATATTTCGACGCTCCTCTGGGGCCGGGAAATAACGAACTATACTTGGGCGCGTTCGAAGTAACCGATTCATGCCCACGATAATGCACCGATAATCTCGAATACCCTTATCGGCTCTCTCAGATATCGCGATTTCCAGAAAAATTCATCACTCGGCTTAATAAACCTTTTATCTCTATATCTTATAGAGCTATTGTGTGTCTTTTTTTCACTTTCACGATACGCTTTCTGTAATCTCTGCAATGGCTCTTTGCACTACGAAATCCGCGCGGTATGCAGGTACTTATTTACGAGTGTGGAAAAACTCTGAGGAAAAAAGAAGAATCGCGTCGCGATGATGTGTAAGTATGCAACATATTAGAATACTTACCCTTGCTGTGTTGATCGTCGCTCTCGACTGACGATGGAACAGGGAAATGTGACGAGTGTAGTTTTGGGGCTCAATATTTATACATTTGACGAGGCGCCCTGCACACTACGCCACGGATTAATTAATCATAAAAGAACAATATTCAAATCAAAAAATGATTGACAAATTTGTACAGCTGGACGACGCGCATAACGCATGACGTATTGCCGGCGAACGCGTTGCACGCAGCTACGTCGTAATCTCATTCAGAACAATTCTATATGCGCGTTACGTAAAGACGGAAGGCGCGATGACGAGATGGGGTGGTTCCAGCTAAGGTATATTCCAGTTCTAAAGGTACATATATAGGGTTTATCTATAGCTAAAAGGATACGTTAAAATGTTTTGATTGGTTGTTGAAGTAGCTACAGGTATATAAGTTTATAGAAATTGTTGATTTATTTTGTGAAAACGGCTAAAGTTTACTTATACTTCACGGAGAGAAGAAAATCAGTAAAAATTACAAAAATTTCAGTAAAAATTACCAAACTTTTTGTAATCCCGAGGCA
>UXGD01001000.1:0-41676 GCA_900474315.1 Torymus auratus
GAAAGTTCGATTTTGAGCACACGCTTTTTGCCAAGCGTGTGGGAAATCGAACTTCCCGCACGGAGTGTCGAAAAAAAATTGAATAATGGTAGAGGAAGACTTTTTGACGAAAAATTATAAAAACAGCAAAACAAGTGGTCATTTCGCTAAAATATGTTTTTTCAATCGATCTAGAAAAAAAAACGTCACTTAATATGTTTTTTGTAATCCAATCTTTTCTTGGTACATTTTATATGTTTTTTTTACTATGTGTAAATCTTTTGCTCTTAGCTTTATCAAGGTTTATGGAGATGTTTTACCACTGATTTGTTTTGGGATCAAGTTTCTATTGCTTACAATACCCAATAGTATTTTATAATTATCGGATTTAATTTTATATTCACTGATATAATTTTAATTTTATAGTTTAATTTTATCTGTTTTGTTTAAATGATTCGTTTAAAAATATGATTGTCGATAATATTGTCAAGAACTATGAGAAATAATTAAATAAACTATAAAATTAAGTTTGATTTGATTAAAAAAAAGAAATTATTATCATGCGCAGACACAAAATAAAGGCAGAATCGCCTATTATGCTGAAATCGTACTTTAAAATTCTACAGAGCTTTCACTAAAAAATAGAAGAAGAAAAAAAACGCACCTCAGATAGCGGGTTTTTTAAAATCTTCGCTGAGTTATGCTGTTTTTGAGCAAACACCCCCAATTAGAGGATTTTTGAAGCAAACGCTGGTTTAGGGGGGTTTCGAAGCCGACGCCAAGTTATTCATCTTAGTCGTCGATATGTTAATAAACGATTATTAATATAATTTTCTGACAAAATGCATGATGTCAAATATATAGAATCAAATCGACTCTGATGCATATATAGCAATCGTCAAAATGCACTAAAAATGTATCGTTATTATGGGTCACGCTACCTTATCACAATTTAATCAATCGTAAATAGACATAAAATAAAAATTCCTTACATTAAACGATTCCAATATCATTTTCCAGACGGCAGAGCGTCCGTACTCGCCGAGTTTCGCCAGGGAGAATTCAGCCGTCATGCGGCAGCAGCAAGCTTTCGTGGTGCTGGACAACCGGGAAGCCGAGGAGATGCCGCGTCGAAGTAGGCGACCCGACCGGAACTACGACCCGATGGAAAGCCTGTCGGGGATGCGCGGCAGTAACGGGAACGCGGTGAGACCGAGGAACAGGTCACCGTCCAACTGGATGCCGCCCTGGTACGACAGCAGCACCAGCACCATTTGAGTCGACGAAGATGTCTTTTAGATTCAGAATTACTCGATGAATAAATGACCGATTCACGAAATGAAACGATGATGGTCAGATTTAGGAAAAGAGCCTTATTAGTGTAAATGAAATACGAATATTCGTCATAAGATAAATCGAGTTGGAGCAGCATGAAGTCGAAGAAATATCACTGTTTTTTTTTCTTTGTATTGCATCGGTATTATGTGAAAGAATAATTTTTAGAGATTATTCTCGCAAGTGATTTAGCTTCGATTTTACAAATATCATACGATTGTGGAAGAATTGAAACTTTACATACATTTATATCTAGTTCAGTTGAAATGGCAACTGTACTAAATATACAAAATAATTTTTCGGATTATCGATCAGGTATAAGTGGTTATCATTAAAATTATTTCGCATAATATGAATATTTTTTGAAACATTCATTTCATATTTCATAGAAAATTATTTTATATTTTCGAGCCAATATAAAATAACGTATTTTATTATTACGATTGTTTCATAGTTTTCGAATTATTAATACTGCCACAAAATATATTTGAAATTATAGAAAATTTTCACTTTATAGTAAAATATTGAATTAAAGTTTACATGTAATTTATATTTAAAAGTTAAACGTAAGATTAGCGATTTTATATTAAAGAGAATTATATCAATAGTTCGAAATATTCGTTCTAAAAGGGTTGTTAATAATGGTAATTTATTTTTATAATTATTTATTTAATAACTAGTTTAAAGATTTATAATATGTTACATTTGTTTTTATTACACATAAACAAGTTTACATATGCGTTCAAATTATTTTTATCATGTTTAGAGTACAATTACTCAAATAATGCTATTTTACTTATATCTTTTTTATCGCATGTAAGTAATGAAGTATATATAGTAATACATATCATTACTATAAAGGTAGAATATTCTTTACATGTAATATAAATACTTAAGAGAGCGAAAAAACGATACTTTCACATAAAAGCAATAAATAGGACAATTTGTAATTATCTGCCAATACAAACGTTCGTAATCGCAATACTCAGGTACTGTGAAAAATATTTGCAAAGTAAATTTTTAAGAATTGTTTACGATAAACTATACTGCCGACTGAAAATAATATCAACGAATCGTTACAATTGTACATTGTCATATTGTAGTTCTTCCAAATCACACATCCGAAAACAATTTTAAAACGATTAATAAAAATATTAATTAAGTTCAAAGTCATGTATATCCATAACACGTTTATTAAAAAATCCATATATAAGAATTGTTGATTTGTAAAAGTTTATATGTTACTTTTTCATAATTGTATACGAAAATAAATTCGTTTTCTATACCGAGGTCAAATTAGACATATATTTGTTTTAATCATATATGATTCTGCGTTTATCACATACCAAATACTTGTAACATAATTTTGTAGAAAATTGATGATAAATAAAAATAAGAGATTATTATGACGATAATTAGATACTATTGAGCTTTAGTTCATTTCCAAACATATTTTACCGCACACAAAATATAATTAAATTATTACTGATAAATAATAAACAAAGTTTTATTTATCAACTGATAAGAATTTTTTTATCGGTCTTACAGTCTTATAAATTAAATTAATATTAATATTAAAAATATTAAAAAAATATTAAAATTAAAATTTTATTTAGCTTCAATGTAATAGATATATGTCAATTTTTATATTAAATCTAAGTTTTAGCTTTGGAAGGTTTCACTGCGTGCAAAGTGATCAATATTTTCAATGACGATTACAACTGAAGATGAGCAAACGATATAATTCGTAGACGATTATAAATACTTACGATAATGCTCCGAAAACTTTTTTTTTCCTAGAAAAAGTAACTTACGTGAACAAGTGTAATAGTTATCCAAAATCATTATTGACAATTACGCGTGCTTTTCCCAAAAATACTTATGCATAAAAAATATTCTACGTATCGACGAACAGAATGATAATATCACATATTTTGCAAAATCAATTCAACCCCTTTTAATTTTTTTTTTAATAGTTCTAACCGATATATATTCTGATAACAGACACTTTTCTGCAAAAGTAAAAGATGTATGTACGTTATATAGTTTTGAATATTACAGAACTTACGAATCAATGCCGGTATTCGGTGGGGGAGAGCATATATTACTGTATATATATATACATTACGCAATACGTCTGCACGCCAGCTTTGATGCAGATAGCAAAACCAGCATGCACAGCCCACCCAATTCAAAACCTTCCCGCCATCTTTTTCACGCATGCTCCGATTGCCAGCGCACCGCGTGCGTGCTCCAAAGTAGCAGACGCAGCGAAACCCGCGCGCTTTGTTGGTTAGGTCGCCAGCTAGCACACGCGCGCGTGTCCGCGAGTTGGTGGCGAGTGAGAGGTAAAGTAGCGAACGAGACGCGTACAACTCTCTTCGCGGAGAAAAATCTTCGCACGCCGAAAAACAAGACCAGCAGCAGGTTTAGTGAGAAACCTGAAGTGAAGTGAGAAAAATGGCAGACGCGGCGGTTGCAGTCCCCGGCGAGGCAGGAGCGGGCCCGCCGAAGACTGCCAAGCAGCTGGAAAAGGAGCGCCAGAAGCTGGCGAAGCTTGAGAAATTCAAGCAGAAACAGGACAAGAAAAGCGCTGGGGCAACTGGGACTGCCGATGCCAAAGTCGAGGTGTGTTGCGTTCTGTGGTGGTGATGATATTCACGTGGGTCACGACTTCCTGGGTGTCCTGGCACCCATATGGCGCCAGGGTTTTCTGTGCGCGGGGTTCGAGCTGTCTCGTTGCGTCAGCCGCTGGAGTAGCGCGTGCTGAGGATCTTATTAGACATTGTTGGTGTGGGAGGTGTAACGGTTGTTAGATGTCGTGCAATTGAGGTAGACGAATTCGAATTTGTGCGATTCGAAGGTCAACTTGTGTCAGCTGATGCATTGTTGACTGCTAGAATTTTATGAGAAAAAGTCTGTTACTACTGAAAAAGTAGATATGGTGAAGGTTTAATTATACCTGACGTTGATGGGCATTGAATATAATAATTTTATTTGTTTATCTTATTTGTTGTTAAATAACACTACCAAGTTCACCTTATTATTACAAATTATATATTTATGACTTAATTAAGTTTTAAAATTGTGTTATAGTGTGGGCTGTACAATGTGCTCCAAAATAATTAGGTGAAAGTAGAGCTGTCTACCTTTCACATTTCAATGATGATTGAATGGGCTTTATCTGATTTTAAAATATGATAATCTTAGAAATTAGAAAAAACAATTATGAAAAATAATATTATATTTTTAGATTATTTTAAAGACATTTCTTTCTCAAAAATAAAAAAAAATTTTAATGTGAAATAGTATTTATTACAAATTATAAATTCTTTTTATTTTTGTCAATTTAGATTTTGAATAGAAATATATAATTTTTTTTATTCTAAAAATTTCTATGTTTAACTTTTAACTGTTATTAAAAATGATATTATACATTACAGAAAAAACCTGAAAAGAAGAAGGAAGAAAAGAAAAAAGAATCAGCTGTATATAATGCAAACACTGCACCTGGAGAGAAAAAGGATGTTACCTGTCCCATGCCAGATGCCTACAGTCCACAATATGTAGAAGCTGCATGGTACTCATGGTGGGAAAAGAGTGGATTTTTCAAACCTGAATACAATGTAAGGAAAAGAAAGCAATTCATTTATTTTTATCCATAAATTACGAAAACAAAACTAGAATTTTTGATCACATTTGAATTTTTTTATTGTAGAGGAAATTATCAGAACCTAATCCTAATGGGAAATTCGTGATGGTCATTCCTCCCCCTAATGTCACTGGATACCTCCACCTTGGACATGCATTAACAAATGCTGTAGAAGATGCAATAACAAGATGGTTTGTTTAAAGAAAATTCATAACAATAAGTTATTATTAAAGTTAGGTAATATGTTTTAATAATCTTTATTTATCATTTTAGGAATCGAATGAAGGGTCGTACAACTCTATGGAATCCAGGTTGTGATCATGCTGGTATTGCCACGCAAGTAGTTGTGGAAAAGAAGTTATGGAGAGAAGAGAAAAAGACTCGTCACGATTTGGGACGTGAAAAATTTGTCGAAAAAATTTGGGAATGGAAAAATGAGTAAGTTTGTATAAATTATTATCTTGAGGTATCATAATTTCATATTTGAATGTTATAAATATTACAATTCTTATTTGTATTTTAATTTAGAAAAGGTCACAGAATTTATGATCAATTGAAAAAATTAGGAAGTTCATTTGATTGGGATAGGGCCTGCTTTACAATGGACCCTAAATTATGTAAAGCTGTTACAGAAGCATTTGTTAGATTACATGATGACGGTGTAATTTATAGAAGTAATCGTCTTGTTAATTGGTCCTGTACTTTGAAGAGTGCTATTTCAGATATTGAGGTAATAAAACTGAAATTTTAATTTATGTATACATAATTAGAGTACTATTTGTATATTATTAATTTTAAATCAATTATTAAGGTGGATAAAGTGGAATTAACGGGTAAAACATTACTTTCCATTCCTGGTTATGATGACAAAATTGAATTTGGAGTTTTGGTGCTGTTTACTTATGAAGTTGAAGATTCCAATGAAAAAATAACTGTAGCTACTACTCGTATTGAAACAATGCTTGGTGATACTGCTATTGCTGTTCACCCTAATGATAAACGTTATTCGCATCTAATTGGTAAACACGCTAAACATCCATTCTGTAATAGGAAACTGCCTATTATAGCTGATACTTATGTTGAAATGGAATTCGGTACAGGTAAGCAGAAAATCTAAACAAAATTACACATGTTTTTTTTCAACATTATTGAGTAAATAATTCCTTTTTATTTTGTACAGGTGCTGTAAAAATTACGCCAGCGCATGATCCTAATGATTATGAAATCGGTAAGAGACACAATTTACCGTTTATCACGATATTCGATGATGAAGGTAAAATAGTTGGAGATTATGGAATATTTACGGTAAAAATTCTATTTATATGTCGATTAAATTGAATAATATTTTTTGTTTTCATTACACAACGTATATTTAAACGATTTTAGGGAATGAAACGTTTCCACGCAAGGAAAGCAATAATTAAGGAACTAACAGATAAGAAATTATTCGTTGAAAATAAAGATAATCCTATGGTGGTACCTATTTGTAGTAGATCGAAAGATATAGTAGAACCATTGATCAAGCCTCAATGGTATATTAAGTGTGACGAAATGGCTGCAAAAGCAACCGAGGTTGTAAAAAGTGGAGAATTGAAAATTGTTCCCGAGCAGTCTAAGAAAACTTGGTATTACTGGATGGAGGGTATTAGAGATTGGTGTATTTCCCGACAGTTATGGTGGGGCCATCGGATTCCCGCATATTACGTTTCTGTCGATGGTGGTAACTTTGAGGTAATATTGGTACTCTTGTTAATATCGTCACGCGAAATATTAGAAAGTAAATGATCCTAAAATAATTACTATTTTAAGGCTTCTGACGATGACCGATGGGTGAGCGGGCGCTCTGAAGATGAAGCGAAAGAAAAAGCGGCTAAGAAGTTCGGTGTTAGCAAGGATAAAATTGTACTTAAACAAGATCCGGATGTATTAGATACATGGTTTTCATCCGGTCTTTTCCCGTTCTCTGTTTTCGGCTGGCCTGATCAGGTAAACATTTTAACAATAGTCGTTGATAACACCATGATTCTACGAGATGTGTACGATTACTGAATTACAATTTCCAGACTGAGGAACTTAATGCTTTTTATCCTGGTACTCTACTAGAAACCGGTCACGATATCCTTTTCTTCTGGGTAGCTAGGATGGTATTTTTAGGTCAGAAATTATTAGGAAAATTACCTTTCAAGTAAGTAATACTTGCTTCCAGACTAAATATACTTAAGAACATTTCCATATATTAATTTTTAATTTCTTTTATTTCTCTAGGGAAGTATATTTACACGCTATGGTGCGAGATGCTCATGGACGAAAAATGAGCAAATCTTTAGGAAACGTCATTGATCCAATGGACGTGATTTGCGGAACAACTCTAGAGGTAAACGCAATCATATATTATTTCCCATATTATCGCTTTCATTAAACTTCTGCAATGTCAATCTTTATTATTATTTTATTTTCTCTCTAAAGAACCTTCACAAACAATTGTCGGAGTCGAATCTGGATCCGAAGGAGCTGAAGAAAGCGATCGAGGGCCAGAAGCGCGATTATCCACAGGGCATACCCGAGTGCGGCACGGATGCGCTACGTTTCGCCCTCTGTTCCTACACGTCGCAGGGCCGCGACATCAATCTCGACATTCTGCGCGTGCAGGGCTACAGGTTCTTCTGTAACAAACTGTGGAACGCCGCCAAGTTCGCGCTTACCTATTTCGGTGATGGTTTCACCTACGACGAGGAGGAGGACGTGAAGGTAAGAGGCCGATGAGTATTGTAGATGTTTCTTTATTTCTCAGGAGTGGAACACAATTAACTATATCGTTGCCATAAGTATAAAGGTGGCCGAGCAAAAACTAAAAAAAATCTCAATATAAACGATAGATTCGCGTTTGAACAATTGGCTGTAGTAATGAAAAAGAATTCGCGAATAAAAACTTACCTATATCTACCTGAACACTCTGCCCGTTCCGCCTGTATATGAAATATAACCATGATACAATGCAGCGGCTCGTGGAGGTGGTCGGCAAGAAAGTCGTGGGCGACCGAGAATGGTACCTGCGCACTATCAACGAGTCTTGCGTGCAGAGCTCCTTGGACACCTACCTCGCCGACTACCCCTACCTCGACGGTTATACACCCTCGCAGCTCGACATCAAGGTGCACGAGGCTGTCGTCACCTTGAGCTCGACTCTGGAGCTGAAACGACTGCCGCATCTGAGGCGTTGGCGAGAGCACATGAGGAGTTTCGGGCCCGACGAGAGACGGGAGTTTCGCGCTGAAGACCGGCGCATCATGTCGTACTGCGAGATTAGGATAGGTGGCGGGGGAGAAGTTGACGAGGATACGGGCGGAATTCAGGTGACGGAGAGAAAGAGAGAGAAAGGCCGATGATGATGGAGACCTGCTGTATTACCTGCACGAGCACTCCCCTATATGTGCACAGTTGAACGTTTTTGTGCTCGTCACCCCGTATGCAAGAACCCTCATTAGTTAGTTATTAGCTAGTAGGTTATTATGATTTTCACGTTTGTAAATTTTAAGCTGTGACGCTTATTTTGGATGTCCTTTCAAAGTAGATAACAGCTGTTTTTTTTATTACGCCATTTTTAACGGTATCTTATATAGGTATATATGATTTAATTTACTGCTATTATCGATTCAAAAACTGCTGAGGTATAACGAGAATGGCAGATGGCTAAATTATGATCGTGTTACAATTAAAATAAGATTAAAACTTTATCCTTATCGTTATACTTGAGTATATACTGTAAAAAAAAAAAAAAAAAAAAAACAAATTAGTCTGTAATTAATACAAATTAGCAATAATGCGACTTTCTAAAAAAATTATACTTGTTAATAAGTGTCATTGGTAATTTGTAAATGTTTCAAAATCAATATTTATATTTAGCTTATTAAATAATTTAAGATTATTATTCATATAAAAATTTACATACATAGAAAATATCGTAATGTTTTCAACCTTACTTAAAAAAAAAAAAAATTTAATTAACACGGAATTTTATTTGTTATTGTGATGGCGTTTGATATAAAAGCGATACAAAAACGTTTACAGTGTACGTTTTCTGCTACTGCATGTGTTTATCCTTTAAAGCAACAACACGTTTCGAAAAATGATAATTGTCATAAAATACTGAAGTAAAATCATGTAAACTAAAAATACACCAACGGGGACTACTAAGCCATCCTTTATCATATCAAGCATGAAAACTTTTAATTCACCACATTTTATGATTATTTTTTAGGTCCATTTCAGTATTGTCTTCGGTATCATATATTTGCCCTTTGTTTTATATTATGTTTATTAGTAACGCACTTTTTTATCTGTCTATAGGAGTAATTTTCTTTTTTTTTTAAATTATTATTCTAAGAATAAAATTAATTTTTAGCTCACTGGAAACGAGTCCAATATCGATTTGTGGATGCTCTCGCGGGTGAGTTACGCTGCCAAAATCTGCGACGCAGGTTTCGCGGAGTACGACTTCAACAGCGCTACTACCGCTTGCTACAATTTATGGCTCTACGATCTATGTGATGTGTACCTGGTACGTATTGAGTATTGTTTTTATTAAATCAATTGCACTTTTACCAATTTACTTTAAAATGAAACTAACTTTTTCGAATTTCTATTTTATTTTTCAGGAATGCCTGAAGCCTATTTTCCAAACGGGAACGGAATTGCAGAAGCAGGCTGCTCAACGTGTACTGTTCAAAACGTTGGATGTAGGACTGAGGCTACTGAATCCGTTCATGCCTTTCATCACGGAAGAGCTTTATCAACGTTTACCCCGTAAAAAATTAATGTACCCCAGTATTTGCGTGAGCCCGTATCCTACTGCTGCTGAGGTAGGTTTTTACAATTACTTCTGTGTTACCTTAGTTACTTTTAAAATGACTCACACAAAATTTACGTTTTTAGTGTAACTGGAGGAACGAGCAGTTGGAGGCGGATATTGACTTTGTCCAAAAAGTTATACGAAGTATTAGGCAGTCAAGAGGGGCATACAACGTGCCAAATAAATCGAAGACTGAAGCGTACTTCGTCTGTCACGATGCTGAGCACAAGTCTAAAGTTTCCAAATATTCGGACGTCATTGGTACGCTGGCGTATTCAATTGTTCGGCTGGAAGAGGCTCCCAGCGGTTGTGCAATCCTTACTGTTTCGGATAAACTGCAGATTCATCTGCTGCTGAAGGTAATGTTTTTAATTGCTTAGAGCTGGTGTAAACTGTACAACAGTTATCAATAATTTAATCTATGATCTGTCAGGGCTTGATTGATCCAATCAAAGAATTGGAAAAGCTGAAAAAGAAGGAAGAACAATTATCGTCGACAATACAAAAATTAAAGCAAGCTATGTCTTCTGTGGATTATAATGTTAAAGTTCCTGCCGAAGTGCAAGTGACGGATAAAGAAAAGTTGATCACTAGTGAAGGCGAAATGGAAAGGTTAATTGAAGCTATGGAGTCTTTGAAAACGATGTAATTGATACCAATTTCTAAATAATTTTTCTAATATAAATTATGTATACTATTTTATTTATTAATAAAATGCCTTGGATTTTTGGAAGAAACATAATTATATTTTACTTATTTATATGAAAGCACCTGACGAAAAAGGTTTAAGAATAACACAACAAAAACAAGATTTTTATTTTAAAATTTATTTGTGCCAATTTATGTATATGTATATAATATATATCTATAGAAAGATATATGTTAACAAATATATTACACATTCCCTAAAAACGTATACTCAACAAAAGAGGGGGAAAATGCGATACGAAAATGGATTTCGATATTCGAGTTTGGGCGCATGTGACTTTCAAAGAATTGAGTATTCTATACGTCCTACATCTCCTTATTTAAAATAATCGCTCTATAAGTTTTTTTTTCGGTAAGCTGATGAATAACTGGTAACGATACTTAATTATAAAAAATCAATTCAAGTAAATATTGTCGATGATCGCGGGCTAGCGCGATTTCATTTATGAAATATAAAAATCAATGCTTCTGAAAAAAGTGCATCATGATATATATAAATATAATAATATATAGTCTAGTTTTTTTACTTTTGGAATGATCATTCTTTCATTCTCGGGCTATCGTTTATTCAATATTTATTTACAGAAAGGAAGAACACAATTGCCACATTGATTTTTCTCTTTGTTGATCGATGAGTACTTATTATGCCTCTAATAAAATTTCTCATAAATAATAATATTAATAATAAAATTAATAATAATGATAATTAATAGGATATATAAATCTCGAATTTACAGATAATGATATGTCGCATTCAATCGTGAATTTACTAGACTTGTGCAGGAACTTGTGCTGTTTGGGTTCCAATTAAGCTAATGTTGTTAAATATTTCTTAATATGTGATTTTCATTCAAGAGTTTTGGTTGCTTAAACTTACTCAACCTAAAAAGTTGGGCAAACTCACAATGAAAGACTATCACCTACAATATATTTTTGGCAATTGCAATTTTATAAAAAAATTATCACAAATTATTTTCATTTTACAAACATAATACTAGTTAAAATAATTTTGATTATAACAAAACTCATATACAGATACCAAACTAAAATAAACAATGGTAATTTATGAACCAATTCGATTAAGAAATTAATCGAAATTAAGAAATTAATCAACGATTCTTTAATAAATAATACATAATTTAAATTGTATATTTTCACTTATAAAATTGCAATTAAAAAAGGTGATTATTAATTATTAATTAATTGAATGCCCAGCACTATAATTACTGAATAGTCAAGTTTAACCCTATGAATGCAAATATTCAGTCATTTCATTGGACCGACTATTCGTTGTATTCAAAACAAGACTTTCTTCAAGCAGGCTATGTAGTGATTGACTTGAGCTTTTAAAAACATTTACTTTCTCCAAAATAAATAGCTCTGTATCTTTCGTTCGCTAGCGAAACTGTGTTTGCATTGATTCAATGGACAGACAGATTCACGTTATCACAAAAATCCCAAATTATTTCCTTGAAAAATCTTAGAAAATATAATAGAGCAGCTTTCTACTTTTTTTCATTATAGGTAGATAGATATGCGTCAATGATCACCAGTGATTTAACAAAATTTTTAACACAAAGGTAGCACTACATAATAAAAATAATAATAATTTAACACAAACGAACTTAGTTATAAGTTGTTATATACATATATCGGCGTTCGAAACATTAATTTCATGAAATAAGAATCAAAAGCTGCTCATGCTTGTTAAAAGCAACGATAAATTGTAATTATTTGTGTAAACATGGGAAATTGTATTTCCCTTTTAGAAATGTTATCTTTTGAATGCACTAAGAACTTGTTGCACGGCTTTCTTTATTCTGTTCTATATTTTAATTTATGTACTATCGAGAAAAGGCGGTTGGTGCATGATTGAGCCATGCAAATTCACCAAATACATACATCTTTTCCCATTCGTTCGATGCGATAAATCAGAATTTTACTATAAACGACATTATAATTTGACTTAGACGACGTCTCTATGACTCCCTGATTTAAAAACTCTTAATTGAAGAATTGACTAATTACTTTTCATTCTCTTTTATAAGGCCTACGTGATTGCAATTGCTAAATTATCAGTTAATAAATTGTATCCGCAACTGTTGTAATATAAACAAATCAGTATATAAATAGTGGATACTATATCTATATTATACTAACAATTTATCAATCGATCTAAAAGAGCCTTAGAAAATTAGATTGAAAATAATTCTAGGAGATGCGAAAGAACAACTTTTATCAACTTAGTAATACGTTTCTGCGCAACCTAAATTAGTTTTAAAAAGTTTTTTAAACTTGTACCTAATGATTTTCAAGCAAAAGGTCTTAAATTGATCTTACTTTTGATTTTACTTTTCATTTACCAGTAAATATAACTTATTATGATTGTAAACAAGTGTAATAATTTTGTTGTAGAAAAGTACTACTGAGCAGTTAAAAACCTGTTTTAGATTTCCTCAGTTGAGCTAATTTTCTTAATAATAGACAAACCAGCATTAGTAACAGTTGTCAAAAGAGTCAGCCCTGTATCCGAAATTAGGTAAGTTAAAGTCTTACTTTCCTCAAAGTATCAACGAATTTACTTATCTATTTCGGCACTAAGTCTTATACAATAGATTTAAAGAATTATAATACGGAACGAAGTGGTGTGAAAATAAACATACGTTGTTTAGTTACTAATATAATTAATGTGAGGCCGTAAATACAACATATCAATATGAAACCTTTGTAACTAAAGTATCATTACTATTAGATCAGAATTTAATCTCTCAGTGACATATATTAATAGTAATATATTACGTTAATCATTACATTGTAAATGCTATATAAAGTTTGATAGTTATATAAAAGAAGTATATTTTTATAATATAAATTCATAAAAAAAGTAACGTTCTGATCATAAAATTGACGTTTTTTTTAAATTAAACTAAGACTTAATATTTGAATTGGATATGTTATAATAATATTTTTCATTACATTTCATTACATTTCATTAATTTAACAGACAAAAACAATCATAACATCGTTAGACAACGAAACAAACTTATACATTTAGCTATACCAGTAGCCGTACTACTAACTTTGACAATCATCACACCATCAATTTTACGACCAAAATTTACTTTACTATAATACGAAAGAAAAGACACAATGACCTATACGAGACTAATGCTGGTTCGCCCTTTGTCTCACCGCGGAAATCCCTCGCAATCTTTTATCTATCTCTCTTTCTCTCTCGTGCTCGCGTGCAACTATATAAATTGCAATTTCCGAGTCGCCACTACCCATTACTCGTCATCATCATCATCGTCATCGTTGCACGTGCGTTCACTACTCGAACTTGGTCCAGTTGCTCGGCGACTTGACGGTCTGCTGGGCGCTGAAGGCCGTGTCGAAGAGCTTGCCGGTTGTCAGGCTGTTGCCGAACGGCTCCGGCCTGGATGGTTGCTGCTGGGACATTAGCGATGGCCTCGGGGTCGACGTCGACGTAACAGACGATGTCATTGAAGACGACGAGGCTCCCGACGACGAGGTGCCGTTCGAAAGGCTGAACTTGTTGAAGTCCAGGCCGTATTCTTGCAGCAGGTCCAGATCACCGATTTTCGCCTGGAAGATTTATATAGTTTCAGTCAAATGCTTCCCGAGAATTAAAGTTGATTTTTTTATTTTAGCAATAATTTTGCTTTTCGCATGAATTTTTCGATTGAATTGAAAATCCTATGAAATGTTATTTTCGTCATATGTATCCTTAAAGTTGTATTTTTACTTTACGAATACGAGTCGGTAAAATAAAACTTTACGGCCTCAAAGCAGACCGTAAAGTACGTACTTACTTTATGCACGGTTATGACGAAAAATAATGTTCACTCCACGGCCGTACAATTTTACAAAGCAACAATACGCTAATATAAAATAAAAATTGTGTTTTTATTTTATGCATAATTTCTATAACAGATTGTTTAGCTATACACAAAACATAATTTGCAACCATATGTGAAGCATGATTCACTTAAAAAAAATTTAATTTATTTAAATACTTTTATCAACAAAATTTTATAATGTAAAACTTAATTATAATAAAGAATATCAGTGCGTATAGTTAAAAATTTAATGTACGCTATTATTATAATCTAGATTAGCCCTTTATCTACTATATTATCGTAAACTAACCCACATCAGGAATCGAAAAAGATAAACAAAAATTGTTTATTTACATTTCAGTACAAATGTTTATCAGATTTTACATTATTTTTAAACAAAAAAGAAAATATTTAAAAAAAATACAGATTACATTTGACGAGAGAATCACAGGATAATACAACTATTTAAATTATTTCTGCCTTTACGCTGTATATTAATAGTATTATCTATTTTTCTATTTATATCTTTTTGCAAAATTCAATTTTCCCATTATCTTCTAATCCGCAAACTCTCGAGCACTAAATTACCTGAGTTGGCGCCGCGGGCTCCGACTTGCGCTGCTGCGGCGCGAAGTAGGGATAGAGCGGATTGCTCAGGCCCTCGCTCATCTCGGGCACGTGGAGCGACTGGCTCATCTGCCGGGGCACACCGCCGCCGGCGGCCGACGACCTCGCCAGCAGCGGGTCGAAGTCGTCATCACTGTTCGTCGAGTCCAGACGGATCAGATCCTGCACGTCCGACGCTGAGCGGTCCTATAAAAATTAAGCCGTGTGTCGGTCTGCTTTACGGAAGGATTCGTGTGGGTGCGGGTTAGTGTATATCGACATTTGGAAATGTTAGTTTGAAGAAAGATTCTTTTTTTTTTAATAATTGGTTACGATTATTAACTAATTGATGATTAACGAGTGGTCACCGTTATTTTATTCGTTATTGTGACGACTATTTTACGAGTGAAGGTTTATTATTTTTAACCAATCAGATAATAATCGTAAACAATTATTTTCCCGTGGATTGACGTTGAATAAGTTCAGCTACTTATATTCAGAAGGATATCGTATGTTTAAACCGTCGCAGATAGTACTTATTGACAATATATATTTTTTTTCAATCGATGCAAGACACGCATATCTGTAAAAAGAAACACAATACATTACAATCGCACCAGAAAAACATGATATGTTTCTCAAGTTATAGATTTAATTTGGCGCCTGTTCCAGCGACAATATATCTGTAATTTTGCTTTTACATACTGAATCCAGTCGGTATTTCAAATGCAATGTGATATTATTCATGAAATTATTTAGTGCAGTACAAATGAAAATGACGATTTATCGAATTTACAGTTCATGAAACCAAAACCAGTGATCAATTAGAATACATCAATCGTGTTGTTAGTGAAGTACCGAAACTTACAGATATGCGCGCCCCGACGGAGTTACATACAAATTCAACATAATTATTTCACAATTATTTTAATAACAATCACATGAACACGCGCGCATAATAACCAATGCTCAAAGAAAAAAAATGAAAAACAAAGTGCTCTCAGAGACTTAAAAAAAACAAGAAGGAAGAGAGAAAGAGAGAGAAAGAAAGAGAGAACAATCGTGAAACGTAAATTAAAAATTTACCTTAGCGAGTGCAGAGCAGGAATCAACATTTTTTAATGGTGATTCAATGGGCAACTTATGGTTGTCAGTGCGAAAGAGAGGATTGGGAAAGCCGAAGGGATTGAGCACCTGACTGGTGTCGAAGGGATCGCTGAGGCTCTGGTTGACGAAAGTGTCGTTCAACGCGCCGGGATTGGAATAGAGCTCGAAGGGATCTTCCGTGCGGAGTTTGTCAACGAAGTCTTTCGTACCGTCGACTACGGACTTGCCCTCAGCCTCGACGGCAGGGTCGAAGTTGGCAGTGAAAGGATTGACAAACTCATGGGAGGAGGGATCGGAGGATTTGGCCTCTTTGGGGCTGGTCTCGGGTTTGTTTCCGGATGGAGGAGAGGAAGACGAGCCGGCACCGATGAGGGGCGCCTTGTCCGGCTGCGAGGACTTCATGTCGAGAGAGTTCGAGTCGGGATTACTATTATTGTTATCGTTGTTGTTCTCGTTGTCGTTATTGCTATTGCCACCAGCATCGGCGGGGCTCAGGGTATCGGAGGGCAGGGGTAGAGGATCTTTGGAGTTGCTGATAGGCTTGGGCGTGGAGTGTTTGGGGAGCTGATAGTGCTCGTAGGGATAGTTCTGGCTCGAGCTAGGCGGAGGACCGTGCCGCAAGCGCCCACCACTCCATGCAGGTCTCAAGCTGTCTAAACTGCGCACTGGCTTCAACTGTAAAACGGTGATATGCAACAGACCACACGCACGCACACACATGGAGATAGAAAGGGACAGAAGGGAGGGATAGAGAAAGAGAGACTTGAGTCTCGTGTTTCTATTCTTTTTGGCGGGTCGAGTCTTGGAGCTTATTCGGGAGGCATGCGTCGACCTCGATCTTTGCGATTATCCGTATGAATGGTTGGTATTCGTGTAAGGTTGCTTTATGTTAAGAATTTTTGATGTTCAAAAAAATAATCGACATTTTGTAAATATGGATGCTTTTGTTGGTTTCCTTGTAACTGGTAAATCTGGTTTTCAGGAAAGTTATCAGAATTGGGCGAGTGAATAAACTCAAAAACGATGGTCCGAAAAGCGGAGATAAAATTTTAAAGAGATTAAGTCAGAAAACGCCGACAGGATATACGATAAACATTATCAAGGCACAGACGAGTTCAGAGCGATAAAGTTTGCATATCCTAACGGGTTGTGCGTTTTCATTAGAGAATGCGATTAAATTAACAGAATTTGCGAAATTGTGAAACTATTGAAAGTAGAATTTATGATAATTCGATGTTCTTCACGGGCGTGAAATTATATTATCTTACACGAACAGACAACAATGAGATAATAATGACTATTTATAGTATATAAGTTTACATCACTTTTCATGCAAATGTGCATATTTTAAAAGTGCTAGAACTGCCTATAGACAGATTTTTCAATCTCTAAATGCAATAAATAACTAAAACATTCATTCAAACATCAAATGAAACAAAATAAAAACATTGAACTTAGAACTTAAAATCACATACATATATATAATTGATCATGATGAACGATAATTGCAAAGGATTACGAGACCGGTGCTAAACAATTTCTAAACACGGATAGCAATATGCACAATATAAGAGCAGGCACGACAGCGTCGAAGGAAACAAACAAACACACCTCTCAAAGTTCAAAGACTCGTCCGCAACACAAAATAATGCTCATGATTTCGCGGTCCAACATCGAGAAAGAGAGAAACACATTGGTCGTGAAAGATAGCGATCACATCGGATCGTTCGCTGACTCGGCTAGAAAAACACAACTAGACCAGAGGAGCACGCGGGCGCGAATCTTATCATTAGCGCGCGAGAAACGCGACTGGCACTTAAAGCCAGTCTATCCTCTCCTCTCTTCTCTCTTCCTCCTGTGTTGGAGTGCAAAATCCAGCGCATTATGCAATGGTACAATGATATTCCGTTTTCAGCGTTACAAATATAGCGCGCGACTGCTTGATGATTCCGCAACCCGCTCCCTTTGAGGCGACATGTGTGTATATGCATGATATGTATTACGTCGGACAATTGTACCAGTACAAGTATATTATTGAGATGCGTGAACGTACGTCGGTTGGCTCCTCCCTGCGTGGATGTTTTCCTCAAGAGTGACGACGAAGATTAAAAAAAAAAATTAAAAAAAAAAAAAACAAAACAAAACAAAATACACAGACAAAATGAAAAAAAGATCAACCAGAACACTGTTCTATGACATGCTGAGTATGGGTGCTGAGTACGTTTGTATACACTTCGTTACCCGGTGTGCGGTATCTATGTATAAGAATGATGCACCTCATGCTCTTGAAGGTAAACACGAAAACCGGTATACGACGTAAACGCACGTGTGCCGCAGTCAGTCAGTCATTAAGTCAGTCACAACAGAGGCGTATGAAAATGACGCGAGATACATATATCCGCGGCCGAAGATGCACTGTTGGAACGAAGACGCAAAACAGCAGCGACAGCGACGACTGCCCGACGAGCAACCGTAATGACGATGATGATGCACGCTATCACGCGATATTCTTGTGTATGTGTGAAATTGCAGCTGCGAGCGATAAGGGATATATCTCTTTCCTCGCGCGCGCGTGTGCGCTTCTCTCTGTAGGTTTACTTACGCTGCGGTCCACCGGAGGCGTATTCGGGAAGATGACGTCGCGCAGCTCCTGCATGAGGTCGATGTCGAGCCGCTCCGGCGGCGAGTCCTGCTCCTCCGGCGAGCTCGGATTCAGCGGCGAGTACTGCTTCCTGCTGCAAGAGTTAGCGAGCATTTATGTATGTGGACAGTGCGATTTTTGACGCAATGGGTATCGATGGGGGCGATAAATATGTTGATGGTTTATTGGAGTTTTGAAATGCCCTGTATGTTATTGGGAATGATAGTGAGTAAATCCAAGTTTATAAATACATTGTACATCGTGATTTACATTTTCATTTGTCTGCATTAAAGTTTTATAATTGTAATGTTTAAAATTTTTACGATTCTTAATTGACACAATTATTTATCAATTCATATGTTACTCAAATTATTAAAATCAAATAAATGAAAATTTGAAAACTCTTATTTCTGAAAGCTAGGCAAATTTCAGTTACCAAATATATTAAAAAAAAAATGCGCAGAGATGACAAAAATAGAACTCTTTGGCGCTCACCTAGTTTCGACATTGCTATTCCGAAGTCGCAGCTCTTTTCGATAACTCGTCGTAGGCGTAAGGCCACTTGGAGATTTAGACGGGGACGCGAAAGATATTGGCCTTCTGTCTAGCGTCGGAGAGCTCGGTGCCGACCTGGGCTGATGAAATCGCTTGCTATTGTCGCCTCTCGTTGTCCGTCCTGAAATATTGTTATTTAATTTAGACGACAATTTTGCTTTAACTTTAAGATTCAAATAGAAATAACACTACCCATACGTTTAAGGCCTTTGTAAGCAGTTTTCATATCTTTTCCCTTATCCTTAACCTGAAATAATAAGTTTATAATGACTTACTCTACTTTTTAATGATATTTTTTAATTAAAGTAAAGAGCTAGGTATTCTTACCGATTTAACTGCGTATTTTACAGCAGGATTTGCCTGCAATATGTAAAAGAAATTTAATAAACAATTAAATCTTGTTAACTCTTAATAAAGATAATTTTACTATTTTAATAATTAAAAAAAAAATAAATAATTAAAAAAAAAACGTAAGTTTAATATGCAAAATAAACCTAAATAAAGACATTTATCTTTGTGAATGAAATTTACCTTATCTTTAACACTACGAATAAAAGCCGACCCTTCTTTACGCATAGCGTAAGTCCATTCCCGATATTGTTGCATAAATTTATTACCAGACTTATCAGAATAATTACAAGCTTCCATTTCAAACTCGTCTGAAAAACCAAGTCCCGAGTTCAGCATATGTAACCTTTCCTCGATGAACTGTAATAATTGTAATTAAAAGTTAATAAAAAATTACATAAATAATTGAAATAATAACTAATACTGTTATTTATATAATAAACAATTTCTAATGTTTCACTGAGTTCTTAGGAATATTTCCGGCGTAAGTTGAACTATGCTTAATTGCACGATTTATTTGTTTTATGATTAGGGTATCAAATTTTAAGCGCGTCATGACTTATAGTGAAACTTTTGTAAATATTTACGAGTTGGATTTGATTGAATTGCAGTTTATGCCTTTTATATTAAGCCATATACGATCTTTTAATTTAAGAGTGTACTTTAATCGAACTAATCGGTGATAAAACTCACGCTTGTTAGACATAATTTATGTTTCATCAAAAACTAGTAAAAATAAATGGTATTATAAACGATCATACAAAGTGCTTGGCATAAAGCCAACCTTTTTTCGGCTTTATAAAGCGCGATTGACTGTTTTGATGCGATTGAAATCTACCTTTAAAAAATACCTCTGAACAGCTGAATTCTAAATACAAAGAATTTTTCTTCTATTTGAAAAATTATTTATTCATTTATAGATGAAAGTAATACCTGTTGAAAAATCTGCAATTCCAACATTTTTCTGAGGAAGGGTTGCATGGAGAGGGGCCTACTTTCGACGAAAGCATCCTGGTCGAACGTTATTCGTACGTGGTCGTCATTCTGGCCTTGCTGTAGGGTTAGTGCCTCTCGATATCCAGCTGTTAATTGAACTAATGCACGCAAAAAGGCTCTGGATACTTTATCGCCAAGGAGGTCAGTCTGGTTCAACGCTCTCCTCAAATTTGTTACCTATTTCGTTGAAAAGAAATATTTATGTAGTATAAAGATAATGTGAAATTGTCAATGGTAAATAGTTTTATTCCAATCAAATCTTGATGTAAAATTTGGATAGATTTACTTACCACGTCTTGTGGTAAAGATTCCAAATCTTGAAATGGAGATTCAATCGTGTTATCGTCGGCGTTAAGAATCACTACTTCTCCTAAATCGCTTTGTCTTACCCGCTATCAAATAAAAATGGATTATTATTAAAATTGTTACACATGGTATGTTGAAATGAATAATATTGATGTATAAAAAAAATAACAAAATTATATGAATTGAATTATAAATTTTAATTAATTACAAAAATTTCAAAATAATATTTAATTCATTTTTGTTTTATTTTGCTAAAAAAACCATTAATAAATAAATTTTGTTACATGGAAAGTTATTTTTTTTTTGCATATTTACACTTAATTAATAATTTAATGGAATACCTTAAGAATTGGTGTTGGAACCCCGATAAGAAATGGCATAGGCGCTAATAAATAATCCATTAATGAAAGAGGTAAAACTGGTATGTATATATGTTGCCAGATCATTGGGTAGATTAAAGCGTTACAGGCCTGCACACATGCACTCAATCTGGATAACCTTTTTGACGTGAATATAATACGCCTTTCATACAACATAGAAGCAAAAACCATCATCATATTGTGGGAATCAACTGCGTTGAAGTACTCCATCAAATTCAGCTGCAATAAAATCGTTTAATATTTCAATTTCAAGATTTAAAAGTAATTTTGTTAATCCTTTTAAGTAGTCATTTTATAGTAACTCACATTCTCTGGTATACTTGGCAATTGGAATTGTTTTGGCCTTTGGCAGACAAATATCTAAAACAAAAAGTTAAAAATTAAATAAAAACTTTTTTTTTTATAATTATTTAATTAATCTATTTTTTCAAATTTAAATTTGTGTTTCATAAGAAGAAGTTCAAATTTATATAACTATTTATTTTACTACTACAAGTAATAAAATAAGACTTCCAAGTAAATCTTTGTTAAGATATAAATAATAAAAAAGTAATGATGACTTTTTGTTGGTTGACTGTAAGGGTGAAAGCAAATTATGATTTCTATATTTCGGTAATAATAAATTTAACTTACTTCTTTGCAGTCTGGCAATGGAATACTGACTGAAGCTCCAGAAACTGGAATGGTAGCCTCATAAACTTCTCCAAGAAATTTCCATAAATCTCCTGCATTTTTACTAGCGGTTAAAGTTGCTATGTGATTTAATAATCTATAAAAGGCAATAATAATAATTATAACTAAGTTTTAATTAAGAGAAATATTTATATCTAAATTATAACATACTTATAAAATGTTTCATGCCATGGTAAAGCACTGAGAACGACTAAAGCTGTTTCTGTCTTTGGATCATGCCGAGAAAATCCAAATGTCCATTTTGAGTCTATACTCGTTAGGACAAATGAAAAATGTTGTACTACAACACTGAAAATAAAATAAATATTATTATTATTTTTTAAAGTGAAATTGAAGAATAATATGCAATCCCTTCATGATAAATAGTTACTTACTTTTCAATTTCACATGGATAGGCAAATTTAGGAACAGATTTAAGTACCTCTGAATCATTGTAAGATTCAGGATACCTTTGGAGTATCCATGCTGCTTTTTCTCCATTTGGCTGAGCTACTTCACAAAAGCACTCAAATAGCTGCTTTACATTTTCTCTATAAATATAATAAATTTATATAAGGAATTATTGATTTCATACATTTATAAATATCCTTAGTTTTATTATTATTTTAATAAAAAGATGATTTAAAACTTGTTACTATTGAGTAGTTATCAGAGATTTTATCATGAAAACTAATTTTTTATATAACTCAAACCTTTTAAGCTATACAATCTATGTATTATCTATTATGAATCATATTTGCCAAGAAAAATATTTTTTAAGCTATTCAAAAATGTTTTAGATTGCCAAATGAAAAATTCTGCAACGATTATTCTTCACCAAGGTGTCTATAATCGGAAAAGTTTCTAATGTTTGCGCAAGCATTCCATTTCCATATATGCAATCTAGTAGCATGCAAAACGACTTTCTAATGAGGATAACCAATTTTTAACCCTTCCAAGTTGTGGTTCCATTTAAAAATCTTCTTATATTAATTGATGAGTAAAATAAATTCTAACTTATTTATATTACAGATAGGTATAAAATATTATAAAAATAAATCTAAAAATTAAATTATTCAGCAAAAGATTTCTGATTAGAATATTGTTTCATTTTAACTATTTCAAATAATTTATTCATCAATAATGAAATTTGATGTACAAAACAAATCAACTTCTAAATTCAAACAATTGTCAAGTTTGTCAATGACTTTACAATACCTAACAGGTGTGTAAATATCATTATAATATTTGCTTATCAATTTCTCACTCGAATACAATGCTTTAATAAGCTATTACATTTCTTTGTCAAACACAGTCTGAATAAAAAAAGATTTGAAATAGCACTTGTAAAATCTATACAAATTTCAAAAGTTCATTTGTGCTAGTTTTCTAAACCTCACCTCAATCTGGATCCCATGTCGATGTTCTGTGCTAGCGTATGTTCTCCTAGTGCAGCAATCCAAGCATCGGCTTGTCATCATTGTGTTGCTGGCCTCTAAGCTGCAGGCGCATCTCAGCAACAGCCGGCAGACAGAAAACTTCCTTGCAGGCAGTCACGAGCATTGCATACCAGGTTTATTTTAAAGCACATATGTGCACACATAGGGGCAGGATGTCTCTTTATCCTCTCTATCTCTCTCTTTCTCTCTATTTGCACGGCTCAATTGCACTGCTGCTGCTACTGCTGCACACACCAATGCTCTCCCTCACAAATGCACTTGCCGTCGTTGCCGCCGTTCTTCTTCTTCTTCTTCTTCCTTTGCACTTTCTTCTTCTCTACGCGTATAAATCACGGCTCCACGCGTACTGTAGTAGACGGCTTGCAAACGGTGCCTGGCACTGCCGACGGCAGCCGAGAGGAACGAAGAGCTGAAAAGGAGAGAGCGAAACAGACGTGATGCGAACGAGACGGAGCGAGAAAGAAAGAAAAAGAACGAAAGAGAGACAGAGAAGGCGAGAAGAGCGCGCTCGAGAGAAAAATACAACAGCGACTGCAAGAGTGGGAGGACACACGGCTACGTGACGTCACGTCGCTGTTATTCCTTCTATAGCGCGAGAGAGAGGTATATCGGTACGTGTGTTACCTCCTCATCGCCTCGCCATTCTCCCTCTCTCTTTCCCCGTGCTCCGCTACTAACGCCGATGTGTACTCACGGTTGGGAGGAGATGCTGTGAAGAAGACGACGGCACTAGCCGATGAATCATCGCTGCTGGAGAGCAGCGCGCGACTCGCTCTTCGATCCGCCGGTTACTCGCGCGAGACGAGACCGGAGACACCCACCACCTCTCGCTTGCAATGACAATATCGAGTGCGCGCAGCAGCAGTAGCGTCTTCAGTTCGCGCGCTGTGCTGGCTGCTAGCTTATATGCTACACACAGCTGATAAGGTTATGACGTCACGCGAATGAGGTTATAACGCTTTTGCCTTTTAAATCGGCCCGCGCCTAGGGACTTTTCGCTTTTCCATCTTCTATTCTATAGTTCTTTTCTTTTTTTTTGCAGGGAAAAATGGAGGGTGGGAGGAAGTGGCTTCCGGTTCCGGCCTTTGAATGTAGCGAATAGCGGGGAGAGAGGAGAGACTTTTGTGCGTTTTGCTCCACTTCTTTCGGTGATTTTGAGGCAAAATTGAAAGTATAATGGTCGCAACGGGTGAAGAGCAGCGGGGGCCGAGGATCGAGGTCGATGGTTTCGGATTCCTGCCCGGTGATTCACGCGAAATTGTGCACAGGTATATTGTTTGGGGTTAATTACCTTTCATTTGGAGTTCTGTAGGTTGTGTCTGAATAGTAAACTGTAAGCAAGTTTTCATAGGATATTCATATTTTAAAATAAATTTTTTGGGATACTCATAAATTTCTGATGTGGAAGTGGATTTATGATGTTTACTTACTATCTGCTGAATCATGAACTGGTTTCGGATTGACGAAAACAGACTATTATCATAATTCACTGAGGAAAAGCGCTTATAATCTTATACTGAAAGTACAAGATCTATTTTTCCCACAATCTTTGTACGAGATTCTTAGAAACGTATATCACTAAAACGTATTTAACTT
Source organism: Torymus auratus (assembly GCA_900474315.1). NCBI lineage: Eukaryota > Metazoa > Arthropoda > Insecta > Hymenoptera > Torymidae > Torymus > Torymus auratus. The sequence continues at coordinate 25,051 of UXGD01001000.1, forward strand.
TGCAGATACACGATCACAAACAAGAACAATGCCTTCGTCAGATTAATCAGTTTGGGGGCCGGTATACAGTCGATAACGATTCCAAACAAAACTGGCCATATGGCCGATGTTGTTCTCGGATTTGATAATGTTGCCGGTTCGTATATATCTGCGCATTATATTATAAATATCTATGTGCATTCTTGCGCAGCAGCGAAGTATAAATAAATATAACTGTAAATCATTGCTCACGCCTTGTTGGCCAACGTTTGTAAATGGATATATTTTCTTATCAGCCGGCCTGCGCGTATAGCGTGCACAGCTCTGGAGAATTACTGCGGATTTGTCTGATTGTTTTCTGATGGCGTAATAATTAGCCTTATCAGGTTTCAAAGCATATATATGAGCTATTTTTAATTCATTACATTCTTGAATGCGAATCTGGTTTGAAGCGGAATAATTATTACCGCTTAAAACTCTGATGCTCCGAACTGTTATACTCTCTTATATTATATGCAATCATTTGAGATAAAGTAAAAAAAAAAAAAAAAAACATCAAAATACGAATTCTCACCAGACTACCTGAAACACCGATACATAGGCAGAATAGTCGGCCCGGTCTGCCAGCCTTTCTCCCTCACAACAAACGATCCCAACAACGACGACGCCGGCAATTCCCTTGACCTCGTCAACTGGGACTCATACGTCCTGAACGACCGCGTGGTACGACAAAAAATCGCACATGCGTCATTCCTTTTTATAATACAACTTTACGAGTTGATACGGTCCAGCGTAGGTGATGACGTACTTGAGTCGCGCGGGTGAGTTGATGGTGCAGGTGACGTACGACTGGGATGACGAGGACCGGCTGCACGTCGACGTACGCGCAACGAGCACCAGGTCCGTCCCCGTGAACATCGCGAGCTGCTGTCTATGGAACCTGGCTGGGCATGCAAGTGGTTTTTCGTTGCTTTAACTGTAAGGCTCCGAGAATTGTAAGTTATGGATATTTAATTTAGTTTTATTTTTATATGATGAAACATTGAAATAGAGGAAATTTTTCAATATTTCTTAAAAATAAAACTAAAAATATCCATTGCTCAAAGTTTTAGAAGCGTTACCGTCTATTGTTATTGCAGTATTTTTTATAATTTTATAAACACAAGCATGTCCCTAAGTTTCAGTTGAATAGGTGATTCGAGACAATTCCCTATTCCGAATTATCAAAATTTATATTTGTATAGCGAAAATGTGAAAATACGTATTTTTAGCAGTTTAGCTATATTTATTCCTTAGTAATACTAGATTGTAGTAGTTGATCTTTTTAAAAAAATTCAGCAGTTTCGATAATTAATTCTTACGTCGTATTTTACAGGGAATGGGTCCTAAGGACCTGCAAAGCCACGTTGTCACGGTTAACGCGGATAGACTGGCCGAACTAGACTTGGTCAAAGGAATTCCAACGGGCGCAATCAAAAATGTCAGCAAAACGGCGTATGATTTGCGCTACCCGACTCCATTGAATTCAAAACAGTTGTACAGAGTTCCTGGTGGTGGATACAACCATAGTTTTTGTATCACAAGTCCCAGCGATTCTTGGCCCTATCGCTTTCACGCGAGGTAAATGTTTCAAATTTCAATTGAATCGAAAAAGAAGTAGTAATAATAAAGGCTTCATAATTTATTTTTAAGAATGTTGCATCCCTCGTCTGGTCGATATTTGGAAGTGTATTCTAATCACCCCACAATGCAAATTTACACTGGGAATGATTTTCCCGATCCTATGAAAATTTATCCGCCAGATCTAAATGATGACGTAAGTTTATTCTTCTTAGTTTTCTAAATATTTCGTTTGAAAAATGAATTTCTTATTTTTTTTAGAATAATGCGACAAATAATATAAAAAATTCTGAAGTAAAATTGATTGGAAAAGAAGGGATACCATACATAAGGCATTCGTGTTTCGCATTGATTCCTCAGGGTTTTCCAAACGAGCTGAACCATGATAAGCTTCTTGCTAATACTTTGCATCCCGGCAAAATTTATATACACAGCATAGCTTATGGCTTTGGAGTAGTCGAATAACTTAATTTTAAACAGTGTATACAAGAAAAAAACATTTTTTTATGGAATAAAGTACGTCTATTTTATTTAGTCGATACTTATAGTACAATCATTGCCTAGGATGCAACATCCTCTTCCGTACTAGTCATTATTTATTATAAAACATGTTTGTAACTTATCATATACAAAGTCTTCTTCACGTGCAAACATTTTTATAAAATATCTTATGTACATACATGAGGTTCAAATGAGCGTTTTTATGAAGTGTACAGAGTTAATTATGCAAGGGTTTTTTTAGACGTAAAATAGAAAAAATGAAATAGTTGAATGATAAATAAAAATAAAAGTAAAAGAAAGAATTATCTGAAAAGATTAATGTACAGCATCATATGAAATAATATAAAGATACAAAATACGAAAAGATCTGGCTTTTTATTTTACAAAAAAGATTATCTAACGTAAGAAGACAGCGTTACATCATGCCCATGCAAATATTTACAGTTTGTGCTTCATACTTCATTGTGCTCGCGTCTCTTTTTATTACACAATGAAAAATCTCTAGTCTTCACAGCACATTCGAACAGAAATCGAATGAATGAATGGACATTGTTTGCAGCTCGAACTACAAAGAAATACTTAGTTTGCGCTTCGTACTTTATCGCACTTGCGTCTCTTTTTATTACACAATGAAAAATCTTCTCAGTACGTTTGAACATAAATATAATGAATGCAACGCACATTGTTTGCAGCTCGAACTACAAACAGATAGCACAAAGAAAATGTCGAGTTAGTTGCACTTGTTCTACTTGTCAGCCTCCTTTCTCTTCTCCTTCGGCGTTAAACTCTCCTCCTCCGCCTCCACGGCCTGCGTTTCTTTCGGTTGTACTTTCGCTACGTCTTCAGTCTTCTTATCGACGTCGTCAATGTTCCGCGACCAGGAACAGCTGCGCCGCCCCGGTGACTTGGGCAGCGACCAGGTGCTACTGCGTGAACGTCGCCGCGGTGACTGCGTGCGAGATTTGGCGCGCGTCACGCGTACGTTGGGACTTAATCGGCTGCGAGCCCGCCTTGATCGTCGGCGCGACCAGGACCGCTGCGAGCGAGAACGAGAGCGACGCCTCGAGCGCGACCGCGACGGACTGCGTGACTTTGATCTGGACTTTGTTCTGTAACGAATTGAAATTTCAATTAGCATAATGTTAGAATAGAAATGGTTGTACGATTATTGTCTTTTACGTATCTTTTAGTAAAGCTTTCCAGATACAATTAACCTTTAGACTGCCGGGATTTGAACCTTCAAACCGCTCTTTAAAAGTGACCAAATTAGTTTGGTCACTTTCAAACTATATACAAAGTTCATGTCAGAGGGTGCGTCTATATATAGACTTTCCGGCAGTCTAAAGGTTAAGACAATTATTGATAATTGCACAATAATAACTCTAATGTTTAGTTAAAATTTTGTAGATATTCATTTCAATATCTTTTATTAAATATGTTAGAATTTTAGAAATGATTTTTTTTACTTTTTGTTTAAATTTTACTATTAAAAATAATCCTTTAATCGCTCATCGTAAAAGTTGAACAAATATTTTTTAAATAATTAATAGTTTTGTGATAATATTATGTATTCAGTTTTGCACCATTAAATCCGTTCCAGGTGGTTGCTTTTGAAGTATGCATATCGAGTTTAATGTAGTAAATAATGCCGTTAGATCAACTGTATTTTTTTTTTCAAAAGTAATTATGAAAAGAAACAAAAAATATAATCACCATCATCATTCTTCTGAAGTTTTAAGAGCCTCTTATCATTCATGATTATAATTACATAATTAATTAAACTATATAACATTCACTTGCTTATACAATATATCAATTTTCGTACCAGCTAAATCTCTCATCCGTCTAAACTAAGCATTTAAAAATAAATCATCACACTATTCTACACGCGATGATAAAAACAAATAAATCGCTGCAATGGCGTTCCTTCTAAATATACTCACGGCGCCAAAAATAACAAAACCATACGCTGTTCACCTTTTTCTAGAGCTGGATCTGCGTTTCTTCGACTTCGATCTCAACCCGCTCCTGCTGCGGCTCCGCCGGCGGCGCGGCCTCGACCTCGACCGCGAGCGCGACTTGCTGCGTTCGTGGTCGCTGCCGAGGAAGGCCCGGTAATCCTGACCGACGAGATTAGCGAAGTACTTGTAGTACTGTTCGTTGTACTCCTGCGGATCGAAGTGGGCGAAGCCACCGGAACCGGGGCCTGCACCGGGCCGGAAACGGCCCCGACGACCGCCTCGACGACCTCCACGCAGTGAGCCGCGCAGAGCTGGTGGGTACAACGCAGGCAGCGGCATCCCCGAGTTGTAGTACCAAGGGCCGGGTGGCGGCAGCCGGGGGTACACGTCCGAGAAGGGCAAGGCTGGACCTGTTGAATTTTGGAAGAACGTAATTTTTTGTGTGACAATTTCGAGATGGAATGCAATTTTTAATTGGATGTTTTAATGTAAAAACTGAATGAACTCTTTTCGTCTATAGATAATCACGAGAATTAATAGGTTCAGCGCTAAAGAAAAATTTCGAATAATTTAATATTTGTTTTCCAATCTTACTTCACTAATATTTTGTTTAATAATAGATCGTTTGAACAAGATACTACGTTTCTAAATTGTAGATAATAAGAAATGGTGCTTTTGTTTTAAAATTTATTACTCTTTATGTATTTTCATTTCAGTTTTAATATGTTATGTATAACCTGTTAATAAATTTTTTATTAACACACCTGTAGATGAGGCATCCTTTTTGTTCTTTCCTGTATCATCCTTATTTTTCTTTTTATCTGAATCAGAGTCGTCCGTAGCATTATCCGTCTTTTTCTAGTAAAAAAATTAGAAATATATTACAGTGAGTGAAGTAATCTAATAAAAAATACTTAATTCAATATTTTGTTTATTTGTATTTTAGAAGCTTACTTTTTTCTTCTTTTCTTTCTTATTTTTCTTTTTAGTTTTAAACTTTTCTTTTTTATCGTTCCTTTTTGAATCATCAACATTTTCTTTAGCTGTACTATTACCTTTTTCTTCTGATTTGGCATCTTTGTTATCATTGACCGTTTTAGGTGTAATATCTATTTCTTTTTTCTCTACTTTAGTCTGTAATAGTTGTATTCCAAATTAGTATATGTATGAAATTTTTATTTTTACTACAATATGAGATAATATTATTTACCTTAATCCTATCAAAAAGAGCATCTAATAATCTTATACTTTCTAATTGCCTTTGAGCTTTAATGAGTTTTCTCTCTTCTCTCGCAATTTTCATGGACACTTTATCTTCTTCCTGTTTGCGATAAACGGTTATTGCTTTGCGTTTCCGTTTATCTTCTCTCATTCTGCGCCTGCCATCTTTACCTTTCAATTCTGATTCTTCCTTTTTTCTGCAATTTTGATATATTTATTATATCACGATATTATAATAAGGATTCATAAAGATTACATTTAAGTATAAATCTTACTTCATTTCTTCTCTTCTTTTAGCTTCCATTTCTTCTTTTTTACGTAATTTTTCAGCAGCTAAGTTATCTTGTGCTATAAGGCGTTTCCTTTCAAATTCTCTGTGAGATATAGAACTATCACTCATATGTTTTGTTTTATCAAAATCAACCTTTAATAAAAAATATACATAAGTACTGTGTATCTACACTTTTTAGAGAATTTTCACAATGGTGTTTTAAGCATGACATACTCATTAACTAATATATTTATATGAAAAATGAAATTTACCTTTAAAGAAGCAACCAAATGATTTTTATCCTTATCTTTTCTAAGAAGTTTCATGCCTCTCAAAGCATCCATAGCTTTTATAAAATCCATATATTCTATATACTGTATGTATACATCAAAGAAGATGCCATCTTCATAACTAAACTTTTGTATATTGGTTCCAAGCCTCATTCTCGGTCTGTAAGGATCTGCTGCAGGTACATCAACTCTTCGCAAGCTACCCCATCTTTTAAAAATTTTAGCTATCAATGGTTCACTGGGTGTTTTTCCATCATCTTCACTGAACCATTTAATAGGAAGACCAGAAATGTGAATAGTGTCAGGCCTTTCACCTGCTTTTAACTCATTCATATGCTTAGCATCTCGGAAATATGAATCCCAGGAATGTCTTGTTGGAAAATCATCCTTCACCTCGGCAGCTTTGACCTTTTTCATAATACAAGTGAAAATGTTGAAATTACAATAAATTAACTCATAATACATGTTAATATTTGGAAAACCTTCTTTAGAGTCAATAATTCATTATATTTCCATTCAATAAAAAAATACCTTTAAGACGTTTGGGAAGCCCGCCAGGTTCAGGCGCTGCCCGTCTAGTCTCGCCAACACTCGCTGAAGCCTGGATTTGTCCCCGAGGTCCGCCTCGAACCTGATGAATTCTAATGTGCTCTTGACGACTTTCAGGGAGGCAAACTCGTCTGGCCGAATCAACAGACGTAACTTCTCCATTACCTCCCATGTTGATATTGTTTTTCCTGTTTATATTGTAGTAATTCTCTGTAAAACCTGCTTCTACTTGATGAAACATTAAATCAAAATCAAGACTGCGTTGCACCAGTTTTTTTATCTTCCGGTGATGAAAAACAACGTAATCCAGAATTTGCCAGTCTCCTTCTCCATGAGTTTAGTAATTTAGAAATATCTTTCCAATGAGATAATACTTACAACTATATAATTTACTTATTAATTTTTAGCATTCAAATAAACAAAAAGGAACTAATCAAGAAATAAAATTTAAAATAACAAAATAAAAAGTAAGTAGTTACTTAGAAAAATAAAAGAACTTTGAAATAAATAGTACAAAATCAAAACTATTGAAAAATCTATTATATTACAATCTTTAATGATCCGTCAAATGTGGCTGCAGTTTACCTGGAGTCTTCAGTTGGGGCAGATTAATGGACACATGGATTTTAGCGATTGGCTTTAGGTAAATCCCTCGTGTAGTGTACAGTGGCACTATGTCGCTGAGATCCCTACAGCTGCGAAACCCATTAACAACCTCTCCACTGGAAGTTTCACCTACCTTTGTACTATTATCGGTCATTGCACACAAGTGCTGTGAACCAGCAAACTCACACTAACCACTGAAAAACGCGTATGACGCATAAGGGCATATCAACAATCCGCATCATTCAAACAAAAAAAATTTTGATTCATAATGGCAGGGACCAAAAGGAACAAAAAAAACTGCGAAACTCAGTAGAGAGGTTGTTAGAGGTTGTTCGTGCAACGATCCTGAAATGCACGCTTTAAATTGCGCATTTTTTCGCGACTTCCTTACTCTTCTTTGATCCTCTTGTTCGATGGCTCGTTGAAGTCGACGCTAATGTGCTGTGTGAAAAAAATCTTGATTAAAATGAAAAAAACTCCCGAAAATCGAGTGACGAAGTGACGATGGGTGAAGCCTCGGCGGCCATTTTTGTATAAATTAGAAATTCAGCATTCAGCTACCTATAGTATATGCGTATGATAGCTGATGTATTATAAGGTAAATTTCGAAGTAAATTACGAAGGGAGTACAAATTTTAATTGAGAATGTTGGTATGTCAAGTATGTATAATTTGAACTTATTTATAAATAAATATTGGTTTCATATTTAAAAAGAAAAAAAAAGTTAAGAATCTTTTTATTTTGAAATTACCGGCCCAGTCTAGCTTAGGTAATATACCTACATCGTATTATTTTACTCCTGGGGGTCTGAATACCTACTCTGAATGAAGTTCTGACGTATATTTCTTGGTAAGTATTGTAATCCACGGACCACGACCGATACACGGTACGGCCATATATACTATTATTATTATGCATTTTCAGTAGTAAAAGGACAGTTTGCATGAGCCACTGCAAAAAATTGTAAATACAACGTTAACTCCGACATTACTTATACAATCGTGGCAGACGAATCTGAAAATAAACAAGAATTCACCTTAGCACGTTGGAACTTGCACACATTTCATTACTTGAATTTATTTATTGAATAAACATGGATCATTATAGTGCTCAATTGATGGAGGACCTAGTCCTGGAGACAAAAGGAAGTCCTAAGCCAAATACGTAAGTTCATTTGTCAGTATTCCCACCAATTTGAAATCGCAAGGTTTTAGGTTAACTTTTGGTAATATCAGGTATTTGATGGTATAATAGGTATATTTCATTTTCGAAAAAAATTGATTTTAAAAAAATATACTTACTAAGGTATTTTTATAATCGGCTGTATTTTATTTCAATAATCATCACTGTCATTGAAATTTAGTTTTTTTTTTTTTTAAATCAATGATAAATTATTTTATTTTATTTCTACATTATGATAAAATATCTTTGTGATTCATTTTCAATATTTGTAGATCAAAGCCTAATGCAAAAAATATAAACTCAAGTACAAAAAGTGCAAGTTCTGTCACTAAAGATAAACCAAAACCTGAACCTAGTTATCGTAGTTTAAAAGTTGAAATGCAAACTTTGAGAATCTCTCAAGAATCAGAAAAGCAACTTTATGAAACATTAAAACATATTCATGGATCTGTAAGTACACATAATAGAACATGTAAATATTTATGTCTTTTCTATAATAAATTAACATATTTTTATATTTTTTTACAGAGTTTTAAGTTAGCTAATCCTTCTGAATTTGAAAATAAAAATACAAATTTAGGAAAGCAATATTGGCTTCAACGTGGTAATTTAATCATAAAAGGTGTAACTGATTATTCATCAAAAGATACAGGCCCAAGAACTCATGAGCAAATTACAAGAGACTTTGCAGTATCAAAATTAGAAACTTATAAGTTTGTTGAAATTCCTTATTGTATTTTTTATGATTCATATTCTATTCATTTTAAAAGTTATAGATAATTTACTAATTTTTTTCACAGTTTTCATGCTTCTCATTGTGCTGAAGCATTAGTCTACACAGAAGGTCATATGGGTAAAGCTTTAGAAATATTATTTTATAAGTATTATGGAATTGAGCATCTGCCAAAACAAGAAAATATAAATGGATTAGATACAAATGACCTACTTCAGAGAAGAATAGAAGAAAAAGAAGCTTTAGAATCCATTTACGGTGATGCATTTATTGAGAAAATAAAAAATAAAATTTGGATTATTACTGTTAAATTAGATTATTTAGTAGAGAATGAAGAAGATAAAAAAGTTAAGAGAAAACCCAAAGTGCCTCTAAAAGATATATGTAGACTATATCTTAGTGGTAAGTGTCGATATGGAATAAAATGTAGATTTCTTCATCAACAACCTGAAGTTGAATCACCACCCAAAGCAAGAAAAGATCCTAATTTCACATTGGAAATTAGATTTCCCGATGGTAAGTAACCATTATCAGTACATATTTATGATAATAATAAAAAAAAATCTATTTCATAACTTATAATTGCAGATTCTAAATACCCATATGAACCACCATATTTTTACTTTTATAAAAATGATACATTTTTCCCAAGATTAGAATGTTTAAGAATAGCAAGAAGATTATACAATGAAGCATTAACATTCTGTGAAGATGGAATACCATCTATATTTTCAATTATTTCTCTCTTGGAAAATGAACAAGAGATAAAGTCCCATTTGCAAGAAAATAAAGAATATTTCTTAGATCAAGATGATCCCTTGTTCCCAAAATCTTCAGAACTAGAAAATAGTGGCTCTTCACATTATAAGAAGGGTTCAACAAATAAAAGAAATCGCAATGAAATGACAATGGAAGATACTATTAAACAAAATAATGAGATTAAAGCTAAATTTATGGATAAACAAAAGAATCAACAGTATTTGAAAATGAAAGAAGCAAGAAGGAAATTGCCTGCATGGTCAAAAATGAATGAAGTATTAGAAACCATTCATGAAAATCAAGTGACAATTATTTCTGGAGAGACTGGTTGTGGTAAAAGTACACAGGTAGACATCTAAGATTTTTAATTTATTATTAATGAAAAATGGACTGACAGCAAAAAAAGTTTTAACAAAGACATTTTAGAGAGTATATATTATTTACTAAATTTTTAGGTTCCTCAATTTATTCTTGATGATTGGATAATCAATATGACTGAAGAAGGTAAGGAGCATGCAGAAATAATCTGTACTCAACCTAGGAGAATAAGTGCAATAGGAGTAGCTGAACGAGTGGCTGCTGAGAGAGATGATCGCATTGGAAACATAATTGGATATTCAATAAGATTAGAAAGTAAAGTATCAAGTTATACAAGGTTAACCTTTTGCACAACAGGAATATTACTTCAAAGGATGTCTAGTGATCCCCAGCTGAAATCGGTTACACATATAATAGTTGATGAAGTTCATGAAAGAAGTGCCGAAAGGTAAATCATATGCAAATAAATTAATGAAAATATTGATATAATCAATTTTATTAATAAATTTATTTTACAGTGATTTCTTGTTAATGCTCTTAAAGAAACTTTTACAGCAGAGACCAAATTTGAAAGTAATTCTTATGAGTGCAACTTTAAAGTCTGATATATTTTCTACTTACTTTGGACAAGTTCCAGTTTTGGACATACCAGGTAGAACATTTCCTGTTAAACAATTCTTTTTGGAGGATATCTTGGAATTATCAAATTATGTTCTTGAGGAAAATTCAAAATATACTAAAAAGATAAAGGGTGGATGGGAACAGCTTAATATTGAATTGGAAACTGCTGATGCTGAAAGTTTAGCCACTGTGTCTCCAAAAAATACAATTGTGGATGAAAATTTGACATTACCACAAATTATGGGGCGATACTCAGGATATTCCAGATCAACTCATAAAAACTTGTATGTGATGGATCATGAAATAATAAATTTGGATTTGATAGAAAATGTTATTGAGTGGATTGTTGATGGAGATCATGATCATCCAAGAACTGGTTCTATTTTGGTAAATTAATTTTTTTAATCAATGCAATTATTTTTTGTTTAGCCATGAATTTTTAATTATTTCAATTTTAAGGTCTTTTTACCTGGTATTGCTGAGATTATGTCTTTGAAAGATATTCTCTATGATAATAGAATGCTCTCTCCTAAATCTGGGAAATTCCTCATAATACCACTTCATTCATCATTGTCAAGTGAAGAGCAAAGTTTAGTCTTTAAAAGGCCAAAACATGGTGTTCGAAAAATAGTACTTAGTACAAACATTGCTGAAACCTCTGTAACAATAGACGATTGTGTTTTCGTTATTGATACTGGAAAAATGAAAGAAACAAGATTCAACTCAAATCAAAATATGGAAAGTCTTGAAATGTGCTGGGTGTCTCGGGCTAATGCATTTCAGCGAATGGGTCGAGCCGGACGTGTTATGTCTGGTGTTTGCATTCACCTTTATACGTCATACAGGTATTTTTTTATCTAATTTTTTATTTTATTATTTATATTTTTTTTTATATTTATATTTTTTAACCTTATTATAATATTGATTTCGATAATTAAATTACAGATTTAGCTACAGTTTCTTAGCTCAACCAATTCCCGAAATTTTAAGAATATCTTTAGAACCATTACTTCTTCGTATTAAAATCCTTCACAAGGGCCATAATGTTGATCTTTACAAGACTTTAGGTATTAAAAATTTATATTCTAACAAATGACAATCATACACAAAGAAAGATTTATGCTTTTATATATTAAACATGATATTTTAACAGATAATTTTAACAGATAATATATTATTATTAAATTCTAGATAAATTGTTAGAACCACCTGCTCAAGATAGTATTTCTACTGCCATTAAGAGATTACAAGATGTTGGTGCATTCGATCCAGAAGGCATGTTGACTCCATTAGGTCACCACTTAGCAACCTTACCAGTAGATGTTAGAATAGGAAAATTAATATTGTTTGGAGCTATTTTTTGTTGCGTGGATTCAGCTCTGACAATTGCAGCTTGTTTGTCTCATAAAAGTCCATTTGTAACTCCATTTGATAAGAAACATGAAGTGACTGCGAAAAAGAAAGAGTATGCTACTGCCAATTCTGATCAACTGACTACTTTAAAAGCATATAAGGTAATTTTAATCATGAATTCAAAAATATTGCATAGAAAATCCAATAAAAATGTTTCTATTACAACTAATATTGTTTCTTAATTATAATTCTTTTGAATAAATTTTTATTTCCAGAAATGGATAGAAATAAGTTCACGTGGCTACCATGCAGGACAAGCTTTTGCTAACGAGAATTTCTTATCTATTAGAACACTTCAAACTCTTGCTGACATTAAGCATCAGTTATTAGAATTATTAATTTCTATTGGTTTTGTTCCTGTTCATGTAAGGAAGCGACCAATGGGACAGGATAAAATACTTGATATCACTGGTCAAGAATTTAATATAAACAACGAAAACTATAATCTCTTGCAGGGGTTGCTTTGTGCAGCCTTATATCCTAATATAGTGAAAGTATTTACTCCCGAGAAATCGTTTCAAATGCAATCTTCGGGAGCCATTCCTCGACAACCTAAGCCAGAAGAATTGCGATTTCAAACCAAAGAAGATGGAATGGTTAATGTTCACCCATCTTCCATTAATTTCAGTGTGGGATATTTCACTAGCCCATATTTAGTCTTCCAAGAAAAAATTAAAACTAGTAGAATATTTATAAGGGAGGTAACAATGGTGCCTATGTTATCCCTTGTTTTATTTTCTGGATATGGCATAGACATAGAACTCCATAATGGAACCTTTATTCTTTCACTTGGAGATGGATGGATCATGTTTGCTGTTGAATCTCATAGGGTAAAAAAAAAAGTTTATGTAATTGAAATTATATAATTTTATCAAATATTTATTACGTCCATTATTTTAGGTTGCGCAACTTTTGCAGTATGCTAGAATAGAATTAGTAAAATTATTAGAACAAAAAATGGAAGATCCTTTGTTAAATCTTGTAAATCATCCTCAAGGAAGAAAAATTATAAAAACGATCGTAAATATAATAACAAATGGCTAGACAAGATTAGATTTTTTCATATATAATAAATTAAAAACTTGGTATTGCTTTAATTTATTTTAATAATAATATATATTGTTATTAATACATAATTTATTTTCATTGTTAAAAATTTATAATATAGTTTTATAAGAAAGATGTGCCTAAATGTAAATATATAATTGTTATTTTATAAAATCAAATTCTTACGTAAGGAGTAACGAAAAATATATTTTTGTAACAAAATTTCGTTGTAAGTTTTTTTTTATTCAAATTTCCCTCTGATATCCTAACCTCACCTGTATGTTAAATAACTTATAACCTCAAAAACAGTATGTTTTCATACGGGTTTAATAAAAAAGAAAAAGAAACAAACGAAATGTAATTAATAATTACAAATATTCTGTTTGTTTCTTAAAGTTCAGTTTGGATTTCATTGCGAAAATAAGAGATAGGTTATTGTAGACCTTTACAAGCAAACTTCAAAGTATCTTGAAATCTTCTTAAATCTGTGATTGTGTGCTTCTGGCTAAAAAAGGGATTGATATTGTACGATAATTTAAAGAAAATATTAAAATTACTTCATTTTTTATAAAACTGAAAGTGTATGTTTAATAATATAGATATATTATTTTTTAGATACATAAAAAATGTCGATGACAAATTTTATTATTACTAGAGCAATTTCAACTTCATGTGCTCGCTATGGTAAACGTAATTTTCGTAAATTTGAAATAAAAAACAAACGAGGTTCCAAAATATTCAAAAAAATGCAAACGGAAGGGCAAATGGAAAATCCAGATCCACGTTATCCCATTGATAGTAAGTTAAATCATTATTTATTTCTGATAACCTTTTATCATTTGCTGATTAATTTATTGCTTTCAGAACGTGGAGTAAGAGATATAGGATTTGGTGATGGAAAAAGATTTATAGAGGTACCTGAAATGATCCCAGAGCTGATTGTTCCAAATTTAGAAGGTTTTACCTTAAAACCATATGTAACATATAGATCTCAAGATGTTTATCAAGAAGAATTTACAGCAAAAAATTTATTCGATGCTGTTTATGCACCAAAGATTGCTGAAGATTTTAAAAAAGGAAAGCTAAATTCCAGTGGAGAGCCATTAAATCCTAGTGCAGAAGAAAACCTTACTGCAAAAGAAGCTAGGGATAATGCTAGCAAACCTGGTTCGGATATGTTCACAGCAGCTCCATTACCACCAGGAACAATTTTTCCAACTGAGCCAAGATAAGACTTCATGTTGCATGTACAAGACTAATCTTGTAATTATAATTTTATATAATACTACTTTTTACAAGTGAAGTATTTATATAAATGTAAGTACTTTAAGTTTGTAATATAACACAATAAAATATATCATAAATTTTCAAATTATATATTTTATATCTCCATTACCTTGAACGAAATTCGCTTCATTTAAACGTTCATTTTTTCGTTCACTCAAGATGAAATGGTTTATAAATGAAAATAAAAACGGTTTCATCTCGAGTGAACGCAAAAATAAACGTTTAAATGAAGCGAATTTCGTTCAAGTTTGCAACCCTGATTACAAGTTTAATAAGATTTAATTTTATATCATACCCAAATAAATAGTAGATTCTAGGGAGTAAAAGTAAAGAATGTCTCAGATCGCATATAATTGTCGCCCGAGCCGAAATAACATTGTCATCAATTCTAATAAAGGGGACCCACGTGAAAATATTATATGAGATCTCATATGTCTGAAATTCGTATTGAGATCTCATATGAGAGATCTCATCTGAGATCGTTGTTTCATATTATTTTCACGTGGGGATAAAACATCAAACTTTATGTAAATTTTGTTTAATTGAATTTTTACTGAGATTCTAATAATCATTTTTTTTTTAATTTTCTTCAATTTCGAATCTTTACTCTTTCATCAATGTTAATTAACATATGGAGAATATTGCCGTGAATCTGACGAATTTGACGAAATAACATTGAGGCGATTATGTTGTAGAAATATTCAATTTATTTATGAGTAAAAATAAAATAAAGTAAACTATAGGAAAAAATTTCGATTTAGCTTAGATTATCATAGACTATAGTTATCTATTAGAATCACATATAGAATCAAAATTTATTTATCATGTTTTTATTTATTCGTAAGAAATAACTAAAACCGTTCATTTATTTATTTATTATTTGCGGAATAATTGGAAAAATCGCAATTAGATATCGTAAGAAAACGGTTAAAAATATTCATTTTTAGTCGCGGCGGTGGATAGTTATTGGAATAGACAAAACTACCTATTAGCAATTTTATTTTTGGATTCACATTCTAACCTGCTGAATAAGCTCCTTGTTATCCACAGTCTCAAATACGTGTGGAATTTTTGTTATTTAACAATATTAATGAACAATTTGGAATATTTTTGTTTTTTTCGAATTGGCTCGGTTCTGGTCGGTTTTAGCGAAAAAGTGCAATAGGAGACCTTTCTTGTTTATTATTAAATATCCTACAAAAGTAGATTAACAAAGTCTAAAGTTCAATAATTAATTTGCAAATGCCCGCCAAAATTGAAAATTCTTATTTTTTTCATTATTAAATAGCTTTCGAAAAAATCGTCGAAAGGACTTCAAAAGTTTTGTATAACGAGCTTTTATCAATGCAAAAGTGCATACCAAAGCCCATAAATAAATATCGATTATTGTTATTGAAAGTCGAATTGTTTTTCTTTCTTAATTGCAAATCATGCCACGTCTACAAAAATCATTTCCCAATTTCCCATCCCCGATGTAAATGGAAAATGTATATAAATGTAAAAAAATGTACAAAAAGTTGTAATTGAAACATTTTTTACATTTATATATTTTTTCTTATATTTTGAATAGTTGCATTGAAAATTTTTATTATTATGTAAATACACTTATTTACATTAATTCACATATATATATATATATACATTTATATACATTTTATGTAAATAAATGTAAATGCATGTTCCAATTACAACATTTATATACACTTATTTACATTTATATACATTTATTTTTATAAATATACACTTATTTATATTTTCCATTTCCATTGGGAATCATGGGAAAAATTGTACATCTAGTAAAACTCCTCAAATTAAGAAATGTCAATTTTTACGGATTTTATAGACTTTTATACACGGACGACCCCTTTTTATACGTCAATTTATTGTTTAGTGTATTGTGTACCTAGGGCGTGAAATGGGCCATTATAGACCGAGTGTGTGTGGAGATCAGGGTTGCAAAAGCTTGAGTCCCTAGTACAATTATTCCTTGTCGAGTCCGAAATTCCTTTGCACTTCCGGACTCACCCTTCATCGAGTCCGAAATTCCCTTGGACATTCGGACTCGCGTAGCTGTCATCATGTCCGAGATTCCTTCGCACTTTCGGACTTGCTCTTCATCGAGTCCGAAATTCCTTTAGACTTTCGGACTCGCGCTTCGTCGAGTCCGAAAGTGCAATGTACCAATCTAAAGAGGGTGGGGATAGGTTTTTAGAAAATATTTTTGCCGAAAGCTAAAAATGCCGAATATATTATACCGATAGCTAAGTT
>UXGD01001001.1:0-41675 GCA_900474315.1 Torymus auratus
TCGTTATCTCGTACAAATCCTCTCTAATGCCAAGGCTTACGACAGGCGTGCGTATACACGTTGTTTATCATGCGCGGCGTGAAGTGACCTAATGGAGCTTTTCATTGCAGCGACGTCGGGACTCGTGGGTCTTTCTACTCACTTTTTTGATAAAAAGGGAGAAAAAGAAGGCGCGGACTGGCGAGCGGGTAATTAATTTCACGGCGAAGGTTGGTGAGAAAAAGAGGACGGTTGAAGATTTAGAGATTGGCGATTTATTGATTGCGTGGAGGGTCAAGTACCTTTTGTTACGCCTTCTTATGGAAATTGGATAGTTATCTTTGACGCATGCTGCATAATATTATCGACACTGACGTGGTCCGATTATTATACAGAATAATACATTGATGTATAATGAAATTAAATTTTTAACAGTTAATTTCACTCCCGACTAGTATAGTCGTCTATGAAAATTATTTAATTAATGGTATTATAAATTTACACCTGTACAACATAAAATGAAAAATCATTCATTAAAATTAAAACACTTCAGACGTTTTATGGCGCTACGAAACGTATAATTTTATAATCCTGAGAAAATTTCAGGAGACCTACTTTATCAATGACACTGGATATTCTCTACAATTTTCCGTGAGATTTTATCAACAATCTCCAGATCTCCTTCATTAAGATAAACGTTTTTCCCGACAAAGAAGCCCCAATCCATAAACATCGAATTCAAAGAAAGGAAGAATCATCTTGGAAACCGACGATTAGCGAGCCGCGACCGCCATTAAAGCGCGTATACGCGGTCCGGGCGCTCATTAAGTAATCGATCTCGGGAAAGCGGAAGAGGCTCATCGGCGCGAGATTTATCAGCAGCCGCAACTCCGCGGGCGACGAGCGCGATTATGCGACTCATCTCTCCGGTACGATCGCGCCTTTGTGCGGTACTCGCTTCATGCCTCGCGAAGCGCGACGCGAGCATCATATAGGCGCCTTCCTCGCTTTGCCCTATTATCCACGAGGATGTCGACGACCGATCGATCGATTGCCCTGTGGATGCTTTTTTCTCCTCGCGAGCAGGCGCCGCGCGATGTCGGACGCTTTGTGTATGTTAAATGGGCGAAGGAAATGTTTATTGCCGAGCTTCATAAAGATCGGGCTTGATAAATATGTGTCGCAAGGACTCGAGAAGTAGGACGAAACGATTTTTTTGTATACTATAAAAATAGTTAAAGTAGTTCAAAGAAAATACATATTTTAAGATGCCATTAAGTTTAAAAAGTAGAGTACGATAATTTTCACAATTATTAAATAGAACTATAAAATATTTAATTATTAAATGACTTAATCAACGATATAACCATTGAAAATAGTTGTCTTATCGACTGGACATAATATTTATAAAAATATTTTTAAGTTAAAATCGATATTCTTGCAACAGCTTGATTTTTATGATGTTACGTATTCACTGCAATAATTCTACAAGATTGTGTATGGAAAAATTAGAAAAATGAAAAAAATCAGGTCAGCATTTATACTTTGTTTTTACACATACAATTTTCTCGTAAACATAAAAATACAAGCATATTTTATTTTGAATTGAGTAATTTGTTGTTGTTTACACTGTGGATAGATTTTAAAAATATTTTTCAGTACACTGTGTTGTAAGAAGCTATCGTATTAATTCTGGGTTATAAAATAGGCGTGTATTCTTTAATAATAGACTGACGTTATGGTGTGATAAAATCTATTACATATACATAAAGAAAGTTGCAAAGGAAATTGTGAAAATTGAAAAAACATGTTCAAAGGCTTATGTCAGAGCTTCTTCTATAAATTACATAAACAACAAATTTTGTGAAAACTTTACTTATGAAATTTCCGAAAAAATTTTATGGATAGTAAATTATTTCTCGATTCAACGCAGCTTCAATATAAAATTCAAATTTTATTCAATCTTTGAATCTTCAAAGAAGTCATAAGATATTTATTAGTAATTCATGAAATCAACTCCAGTGTTGCAAGAATATTGACATGACTAAGATTTTATAAAATGTATTTATAAATATACAATGTTATACAACACTTTATTAAAACAATTGGCATTATATAAATCTTGAAAATTATAATTTAGAGCAGTGGCGCTATTAAAAGAAATAAAATGAAACTTCTCAGTAACTTATTAAATAAGTGTAAAAAATCTGAATAATCTTTAAATTTATTTTGCTTCTTAGATTAATAGTTACGCCTAGAGTGCACATGAATTTTAAAATAATTTTCGACCCGATAGGAATCTAAAAATACTCAGAAAGATCGACAAATTGATGTTAACCGTTTACGAGAAATCATGATACAGCCGAAAAATAAAGCTCCTTTACCCGTACAAAAGAATTGCTTAACCGCAGCCAACCAATATTATCAATTAAAGGCGATGACGTTATACTCGAGGCGAAAGCACTTCGCACAAGCCACTAAGGCTCCATCATAATAACGTATCCCACCAATTAACCGTGCGCGCACGCATATCAAGGCGAAGAAATTCGACGAAGAAAGAATAAAGATCGCAATTCGAGATCGCGCACTGTCTCTCTCATTTGTACCTAAATCGCATCATATAATGACTGCAAGCCGGCATCTCTCGACTCGATCTACAAGCGGCTCGTACACGCCCTTGTAAGAAAGTGATGGCGAAGAAATAAGGTATCGATCCTTCGTCTCATCTTCCTTTTGGCTCGAGAGCTCGCGTAACGCGTGTTGTACAACGATATTGGAAAGGGTGCGCGCGCGCGCGCCTGGCGTATATAGTTTCACTTTTCGAATATCTTGGGTGAGAGCAGCGCGCGCGTGCATGCAGGCGGCTGCTGAACATGCACTTACACGCCGTGTGTGAGTACACCGCAGGAAAAAAAAACAGGCGAGTTGCTGCGGGAAGAGAATCCTCTCACTGAATTTCGGCGCTCGCGGTAGTTTCAACTTGCGGTCGTGGGTTTCCGCTGTAGTTCTGTATGCACTGTTGTAGATACAGTATAGATAGAGAAGTGATGCATGCATATTTCTACGTGCTGAGTCGAGGATAGAAGAAAATCTCTTTCAGAGGTATGGATGTGACCGGTACAATTATTTGAAAAAAGCTGAATAATGAGAATGTTAAAAGAATTAAGGATTGGTAACAGACATTTTCTTTTTCCAAGTCAAATAAAATTTTGTCAGAGTAAGACATGTATGGTAATTTATATGATTAACGTATCAAAGCCCTAGATTCATATATAAAAAAAACTATCATTACGCTACAAATATAAAGAAATATTGACTTGTAAGATAAGAAATATTAGGACATATCCAGGTAATAATTAGTCTTTTTTATAGTTGTCATCTCGGTAACAGTAATGAGGCAGAAACAAGCAGCCCGACAACAATAAAGGACTCTGTCACATGCAGAACATGCAACGTTTATTCAAGGATAAACTGATCATTTCGCATGATTGTTGAGATCTGGAAATTTTCATTCGACATAACGAAAGGAAATAGGCGCAACGCGCGCACTTGCAAAACACTTATTAATTCAGAAAAATTAATTTTTCCCCCAATGCCGGGTAGACCCAGAGGCCATAAATTTTGCCGTTCCATTTTTCCGATTTCGCGATCTACGACTGTCCTCTATATTTACACACTGCCGTCGATTTATCGGTCCAGCGCAGAGCAAAGCTACCGAGCGCACAGCCCTGTTTCGACACGCTCCTTCAGCTTATATAACAATAAAGCATTCTTTCAAAACAAAATCTCGCAGGCAGTGCAGCGCACATGCAGAGAACCGATATATACCCAATCGTCGTCTCCTCTCTCGTGGCGCACCGCACGCTCCATTCTTATCGCGCGAGCGCGCGAACCTTTCACCGAAGGTCCCCCGCGCAAAGTTCGTTTAGAAAGGCGCCGCGCTTGCGAATTCTTTTTTCACTCTCGTCTTCTTTTTCATCCTCAACAGCGGCGGCGGCATTGTTGCGCGCGAAGGGGTCCGGCGCCGCCACTGAGACAATGCAGCCTCTTCTAAACGTCGCGACGCCATTATTCAAAGCCCGCGGGGAATTTTACAGCCGCCGCGTTGTCTCACGTGCGAAAGAGATGAAGAGCGCTCATGCTCCTGACACAACAATATCGCCGAGGTGCGTAAGCGCCAAGAGATGAGATGGGACTTTGGAAAGTGTGTGTGCACGGCGTGTATAAGCCGGCAGACGAATCGATCGGTGTGTGCTGCGACCTGGGCGAGCCGCGGGATCTCATAGCGAGACAGAGAGATGAGTAAATTAGGCTGTCGGTGTGGCGCGTGAGAGGCGTGTGAGGTAATCTGGAGATTGATGACTTGGTGAACGTTAGTTGGGAGCCTTAATTTGCGTATTGTAATGTGAAATTGTGGAGACTACCGGCTTTGCTATGGAGATAAAAGTTGGCGAAAGAAAGCAGTTTAATGTGGGTGTTTTGGTTATGTGCGTAGGCATGTATAGTAAGTAGACAGGAATGAAAAGGGATATTGCATTTCCATGTTCGTCGATTTATATTATCGCGTTGAAATTTGGCATTTATGATAAATTGTCATTTCTGCTGTGGACTGTGTTATCTCATGAAGATTTTCAGTGTAATATTCAACATAGTTGTAATTTTGTTGTATCTTAGGATAATTTCTCTTTATAATGATGTCTATTTCATGTAAAAGATAAGTCTGAACGTTTTACATAATCAAATTAATACAATAATGATTACGACGAAAGTGTCTTTAATTTATTGTCCTTTTTTGGAAACCTATACTGATATTACGAAAGTGTCGAAGAAGATGTAAAATTCATGCATAAAATTATTATCTATTATATATTCAACACCTTCCTTTAGATCATATTATATTCAAGCTGAAAGGAGTATGAATAGGATTTCTTCTGAATCAGTACTTATTTCAAGATTACAGTTTGCATTGACCCAAAATATTATTTTAATAGAGCTCGTAACACATTACACTTTAGATTTCTCTCTGCGTACGCCGTTTTTGGGACGAAAAATATGAGACTTTCAGTAAGAAGGAGAAGACTAATTTCAATCATTATAAGTAAGAGATCGAGCTATAGAGAGCGTGGGATTTGAGCGTAACTTATAAAGCAACAATCATTGCACATGAGGCGTTTACGGTTTAACGCGATAACAGTAATAAGTCACATCTTACTTGGACTGGCCTTAATCCTACGTAGATTGATATGTTTGATTCCTATAACAAAGTACTTCTCCTAATACGTTTGTTTTACGATAATGCAAATATGATCAACTTTTAATTGTAGTTTTTTTTTTTTATTTAAATACAACTAGATATAATATGTATCGTTTCAAAAGTATTTTATCAAAATAAATTTGTATAAGATCACTGACAATCGCTACCTACCAGAGTAAAAGGAGTAACGTAATAAACACATTTTTATACAACAATAATCTTAGCTATAAATAGCATTCAATCATATCAGATAGACATATAAAAGAAAGCCCATAAATCATAAAGCAAATCACGCACTCTCGCCTCCCCAAGTCTTATACTTCATTTTACCGTCAATTGACTTTCCGTACTATTTAATTCTCATCTCAGCGAACTATCTACTCGTTCAGCTTCGATCGCCACTGATAAGAAATGGAAATAAAAAAAAGTACGACGAGACGAAGGCGGCCGCGATAGCGTAGTATACTTCGGCCGGTGCACAGTAGGCGACGTAATGGGACGCGAGCGGTAGGTGGTCCGATTCAATTAAATCATAATAATATACACCGCCGACAAAAAGTCGAAGGGATTCTTTCCCATCTCGAGACTCGCGAGAAGAGGCGCTTTTAACGATCTATTGCGCCGAAGAAGAGACGACTGGATTGCGAAAGGGTCGCTTTGTGATTGTTCGCGAGCGTTATTGCGCGCACGAGAGTAGACCGACTAATGAGATGCGAATTCACCACTTTTTCGGTCGCGGGCTTACGAAAAAGCGATGTACCGAGATTCTAATCATGAGCGCTCGCGCGGTCTTGTTCACTGGGAGCGCGATGTTTTTGTCTGGTTAATTAGATTGACCGAATAATGAATGCGAGGTGACGCTTTCGCTTGCATGTATATGAAAGGGAATTTTGAAAACAAGTATATGAAAAGGCTGTTTCTTAAAATAGGTTGAGAATACCGTAAGAAATTCAGGACTAATAAAATAAAAATCGCATTGTTATAATAGACATATTGTGTATATATGAATTTTATTTTCAACGTCGAAAGATCATAAAATATTATTAAATCAAGAAACCACTTGAGGCGAAACTAACGAATTATTAGCATTATATTTTATCGCGAAACCCTTACAGACATAGCATTATTCAGACATTACGCACACGCCATCCGTCAGGCATCCCCTCGCTCTCTGTTATCAAACAATTTCGCAAAACAGACTGTGCACACCCTAACGACCGTAACATTCAATTAGCTCGCCTATCGAAAATCGCCTCCCGAACGCCGACTTTGAAGCACCTTTCCACATCGCAATCTCTCTCTCTCAACTTCATTATAATACCCGTTGCTTCTTTTCGCCATCGCGCATCGGGAATACATAATGGACGTGCGCGCGCGCGCATATATGCAAAGCAACAATGTGGGCCGTCCCTCCCTGGAAGCGGTTTAACGACCCGCACGGTCTACGGTTGCGTAATTCGCGAGCACACACATACTTACACAGCGCCTAACGACGCGCGAATTTTTCTTCGCGCTTCGCGAATTTTCCCGGCCTTCGAGCGTGACGCCGCCGCCAAAGGCGACTCGCGATTTCTTCCTTCGCTTTCGTTCCCTCTCGCGTGTGATGTCTATACCTTCATGACGGAGTTTCGCAAGTCAATAGACGCATGCGACAGGACAATTTCCCCATTATCGTTTTCATTTCTCGCGGATGCGTAATAATGCGAGAACCGCGCGCTTGTGAAAAAAAAGTCGCGGAGATGTTATTAGCGCTTGACCACGACTCTAATCGAGCAGACTCATGCGTGCGGGTAGGTCGTTGACATATGCGTATGCAGTATTCTGAAACAGGTGAGTTTCGCTACGGAATTGCAGGTTTTCAACGATTCGATTTGTATATAGTCTATTGTGACACAATCTTGACTAATTTTTAGGCAACAACGACGTTACAGTTATTATTATCCTTTCTTAGTAATTATGTAGAGGGAAATAATAAGAAAAATATGACGTAAACTTTGCTTTTCCGATAATTTAAAATAGTAGAGTAATTATCTGCTTTTATCCAATTATTTTGACCAATTATTAGGAACCGCATGAAACAAATCTATAGACGAGTAATTAAAAAGTCGTTTGGGCTCAGATAGCAAAATGATTCTGTTACTGCAGCATTGACGAATTTCCTCCGTAAATTATAATAATTCAAAACAATTAGATTGCCCAGCAGCAAAGTTTGCCAGTAAATTCTCTGATAATAGACATAAACAAGTGAAAGCTACCCTTTTACAACACTGAATATTGTCAAGACTTTTAGCGCAACTTTAAATTAAGTTTAAATGGTTGGGGATTTAAACGGATGCTACATTCTTAAATTTTTCACAATTTTTTTATACGGACTCTTAATTTTTGTAATATATGACAGCTGCGAGCGACTCTAATGAAAATTTTACGACCCCCCTCGTGCTTTTATTATACAATCGTAAAGCAAAGTCTCATTTACCAAATAACACACCGTATGCATCGTTGTAGGTCAGCTAAAATGAAGAGCAAACAAAATCGCGCAGGCATTACTTTCTCGTTTTCTCCTCTACACCTAAAATTACTCCGGCAAACGTAAGCGTTTACCTATAGCCTTTCATTAAAGCTCCTCTTGCTTCAAACATCATTGATCTAGTTCTTTAATTAATCCAATAAAAACGCGATCGCAGTATCAAATAGCGAGTAAAAGGATCGAAAAGGTGAACGTTTCCTCGTAAACCTTGATTTCATTACTTATCATACCCAATTACAAAATTGGAAGTCCATGCGCGCGACATACTTGCTAATGTATACGAGCGCACATATAATATTCGCCTTTTAATAGCGGCATAAAGCCCCGCTCTCGTTTCATGCGCGCCTGTGCGCGGCGAAAAAAACGCGCAAATATTCGTAATTTGCGGCTCAATAAAACCAGTCGACACGCCACGTCGTCTATATCTTGTCTTTGCGCAGGCGCTTTCAGATCGAAAGGCGTGCCACATTGTGTCGCCGTGCTCGATTTTCGTCTCTCGCTTGAAAATGCTGCTCACATCTCCATCGGCGAGCGATTAGCGAATGGCATTCGTATAATTTTTCGCGAAAACACGCGCCTTCGCCGTCTGGTTGATTAGGCAAACAACATGTGTGCGGGGCCACTCGTTCGCTGCACACTTGCTGCGCGCACGTGGGCTACAGTCGAGGAGCTATTGTTCGTCTCGTCGATCGGATCAATGAATGCAGAACAGCACTTGACGGGAGGTGAGATAGACGTAGGTCGGTGAATAGAGTCGAGGGTGCCGTAATAACATGCAGAAATTTTCATTTTTTCTCCTAATCGCGCTCGATTCAAAGGGATCAGCGTGCCTATCGAAACATCAATACATATTAACTTTGATTTACATACGTTCCTATCAATGCGTAGACGAAAGTAAATATACGGCACGCAGGAGTGATGTAAGAGGATACTAACAATCGTAAGCTTGAATGAAGACAGTTAAGAATCATAATGTTTAAAGAGGCAACGACCATTTAGAAAATTTATTTTATAGATATATGCACACTTTGAAAATGAAAACATTTTTCATATCATTATCAAAGCATTTCTAAACGCGTTTCGAATTCGAAAGTGTTTCCACAAACTTCTCACTGCGAACACTCAACGGCCACTTCCACACGATAAATCGCATACATCGAACTATAACTTAGCAGTTTCTGAGCCGACTATGTCAAATTAATTTAATTTATGCAGTATTGCAAAAATACTTTCTTTATACCTGCCAATTTGACTCAGATATCCCAATCAACCATTTATCTCAGTTATACTTTGCAAAAACGGCTAGCCGTTAATTCGACTTTTCAAATAAAAGTGTGGCCCAAAGTGTTATTGTAAGCGTTGGCGGTCCAACCTTCGCATTTTTGGATAATAATTTTTTAGCTCCCAGGCATATTCTGTGAAAAGGTTGAGAGTACGCGTGAACCCGTGTGAAAGGACTCGTATACGTATTATACTATCTACTTCTGCGTCTACTGTTTCATTACGATTCTCTTACACTGTCGTTCTACAAGATTTCTCAAAAGTTAATTATAATGCTATAACCTACTATAGAGTATATAATGGTAAACTTAATGGTAAATATTATACCAGTAATAAAAGAAACGATGTGCCATAAAAAAAATAAACTCTTTCCCAACCCTGCTTTCCGCTGTTAACCATCAGCGAGCGTTTAAGTCTATTGGCAATTAAAAACCGTCCAATATCGCTATAAATATTCACTTGTCTCGCATACTTCTTTTCGATTGTGCTGCGTATAAGGCGACGGTCGAAACCCTCCCGAAGCACACACTTGCGACAGGACGCCAATAATAATCCGCGCTCTCCTGTGTGCACGAGCGCGTGTACCATTATAATCATAAATTATTGACATACACACACGCACGAGTTTTCCGTAGGAGAAAATCGCGGCCGCGCTCGCGCGCGACACATAGTTCTACCTCTCTCTCCTCTCGTTCCAGACTCCGAAGCCGACAATTTTACGCCGCGGCCAGCTCTCCTTGGCAACCGTATTATACGCACGTGTTTGCCCGCTTTTACAGCTCGAGGTGCAGTGCTATTGCGAGTTCACTATAGCCACGAATGGAGCAGCCGCCGCCACACCACGTAACTCGGATAATATAACGTATTAGAGAGACTACGAGGACGGAGACGTTCTGCTCTGCTCCGCGAAGCGACTTGAATGTCAACTCTAGTTTATGAAGTGGAGGCACGAGAAAATGTAGTTTATTTTGTTCAGGAAAAACTGTACTTTGACTAGACTTGATCTATAGTGGGGCTTGCGTAAAACGAGAGAAGAAAAAAAAATCTGCGGTAACCGCTCGAAATGGTTGTGAATGGGTGCTGATGTTGCCTCACATTCGGATGTTTATATAAGGTTGGGGACAGATCGTTGATCTCATGGAAAAATGTGCCCTTACATAATGACGACACTTTGGAAAGTACTTTTTTCGTTTAATTTATGCTATCAGAAGATGAGGAAGTGAGGCATGGATTTTTTATCGTCGAAATTCCTGAGCTCTAAAGTTTTCCCGAATACCGTACTGAATATTTTAAACGTAATCGAGTTAGTCGTATTGCATTCATTATGATCATAAAAATTAGCTGATGAGCGAATGAATAAGAAATTTCGATGTAGTGAATAACCAACATATCTGGATCACAAAGAATAAGAAAGCATCACCGATTCAAATGGAATCGTTTGCAAACATTTTACTTACCTTTAACCAAATTAGTTACGGTATATGGTGCACAATAAGTTTGAGTGGATAGACGACTTACCTGTAACAGAAAGAAAAAAGAATTATTAATAAAAATGCACGCAATCAAATAATATTAACGCTTTGAAATATTTTAATAGTATCACGTACACAGTTTGCAGTTCAATTATATTTATGACAATTAGGTACAACAAATTAATCGCAGCATTTAATTAAAATAATAAATTTCAAGCAGATAAATATTTTTAACTATTTCTATTTGTCGCAGGTATAAATTGCGCGAACTTGTTTTTATAATAAGCCCCGGCAATCAACTCAATCAAAACAAGTATTTTAATGAAGATTTTCATTAAAAAGTCCAACGCTGACACAAGTTTTGTTATCATAATTAAACCTACACTTTTGAAACTACCGATATTTTTACATTTTCTTATAACCATATCTATATATTCTTCAATAAACATCCTCCGAGTAATTACACAAAAACATCGACTCTCTTCTTCCGCGCGTCCAAATCGAATTACTCGGCTCTCACCCTGCCACTCGCATAATATCGCAAAGGAAGGGATAAGGAACCCCGGCGTCGCGGTCGCCGGTGGGTAATTAAAAGCCGATCGTCCGCCGCTCTAATCGAGCGCACGCGCACTACGAGCGGCTCCTCAAAAATGTCACCCTGCACGAAGAGAGACGGGAAGGCGGAATGACGCGTGCGTACAAAAAAGCTCGCGCGCGCTGCTACTCCGGTTTTTAACGAGCTCGCGCGGGGTGGTCGCGCTAGACCAGCTCCTCTATATACCTACCTACACACGCGACCGACACGCGCGCAGGAACTCGACGGGCGAGTCTATTGACTCCGTAACAACGAGATAATCGCGCCACACTGCGCCGTGGCGGTGGAGGAAAAAGTCCCACCGGAGGTAAACACGGATAGATGGAGGGGAGGAGGTACGATGATGCCGCGCGGTTCGCGATCTTTCGCGGATTACAGTGTGCAGGCGACGACGGCCTTGGCAGGGAATTCCGTTTCGCGTACATAGGCTCTCGAGGCGAACGCGAGATGAGAGCTTCTGGTTACGAGTGCGCATACAACAGTGATATGCGGAAGACGAGAGTAGCTCGCGGGCCTGCTGCGCTGTGGGATCGAGAATTATATCCAGCCGGACAAAGGTTCTCGCAGAGCTGTTAGCTTTTTAGTGGCAGACGTGAGTTCTTTGTGAATTAGGGTAGAATGGCAGTGTTGTTTATATTTTCGAGATCTTTAAATAGCTTTTGTTTTTAAAAAATTGTTAGCCTGCGATGAATTATTCAGTTTAAATTTCAATTTTCGCCAAGGACGATTATATATTGTAGATTAAGTATAGATGGTTGGTAATGTACGAAATACGAACATT
This sequence comes from Torymus auratus, assembly GCA_900474315.1. NCBI lineage: Eukaryota > Metazoa > Arthropoda > Insecta > Hymenoptera > Torymidae > Torymus > Torymus auratus. The sequence continues at coordinate 11,890 of UXGD01001001.1, forward strand.
AATATTGAAATATGTTGAATAAAAAAAAATTATAAAAAAATTAAACAATGACGTATTCAGCTTGTATGATTAAAAAATTGAAGAAGATGTGGAATTATTTTAATGGTTGTTATATACTGTTCCCAGTTAATAAAGTTTATTCGTCGAGAGGATGAAAGTATACAAGAATAAAAAGCATATCAACTCAAGTGCGAATGTCTGGACAACTACAAAGTTTAATTTTTCGTCTTTACGGCGCTCCACCCAGTCTCGTACAAAAAAACATTGAGTAATTTCACTCATTAACTTATATTTCCACGCAGGAAACACGATTAATTTTGAGGGGACTGCAATTTTAACTCGGAGAGCTCCGCAGCATTTAAAGAAAAAAAAAACCGAAATTTCAATTTCTCTGCGCATGATCCCATCAACGTCAACAGTGTGAAACTCGTTTACAAATCGCAAAGTGCGTAGCAGCGGCGACTTGACCATGATTAATTAAAGTCGCGCGCATTTATATACTGCACATGTATTTTATACACGTATATATATAAAGCAATCAGGAAATCCTATACGAGAGCCACAGTATCGACAAAACAAAAACAGCTGCAAGCGCGTTTCTCGCGGAAAGCTACATGTTTTTGCACGCTTTCATATTTCTGACTGCACCTGCGCAGTATACATTACTAATAAATCGTTTATGCCGATCTCGCGAGCGCGGGAGAACAATATATCACATCCTGGCGAGCATCGGACAAGAACTGACACTTTGCGTATACGAGATAAAAAAAAACTTCTAAGAGCTGGCTGTAATTCATCGTAGGCGCGATAGGTAGATGGATTTTTTCGATCCTAAATTTATGTTGACATCGGGGGTTTTCAATGATTTCGTGATTTCTCTGCGCTAAACGCTCTGTACGAGATTGCTTTGCGTTAGGCGCTGAAGCGAGGTTTAATATACGGGCGTATATGATGACGTCGAAAAAGTTGCGTACATCTTTCTGAATGCTGTGGGAAAACGCACGCCTGAATAGAGTTATTTCTATACTTAGGATATAATTTTATGTTCTGAGCATGGCGGTTCCGTCAAAGTATGCGGTAAAAGTGAAATTCGCCAATTCATATTAAGATCTTATCTTTCATAGAGCATTTTTATAGTAATTTATAGCTGCAGTTAATCGAGATTTCATATACATTAAGTAAAACAATTTAATGGGTAATTTGATTAAATTTTTGAGTAAAAAGTGACGTGTATGTATAAATTAATGCATACTTGTATGCATATAAAAATTATATTTGATTAAATTAAGACACAATATGGTTTTGTTTTATTTTCCTGAAAGATAAGTTTGCTTTTTAAATACAAAAACGAAATCAATAAATTATATCGACCTCAAGGCTATGCATACAAGTTCATAACATAATCATCATTTATAATAACGTTCAACTTCATTATCAAAATTTGAAGCATGAATACTTAATTTTCTCTTGATTTCACCGCAATTTTATAGCACAAATGACCCAAAAACTTCAGATGAGTCCGACTAATTTCTCAAGCACGTATAACAACTAAATTATAAAGATAATTAAGACTGGAGCTGCAAATATTTTAGCCTCCTTGAAAATACCGCATAATTACGCATCAACCCAGTAAGAGCGACCGCAAAAACATCGAAACATTTTCAGGCCTGTTATACTTAACCGAAAAAATGTACATGTTTGCGCGTGTTTTACTGCAGCCTCATGCTCAAATAATCCGCTAACTTTTCACACGTAAGTACTCACTTGTTGCACATTAACTTGCACGCACTCGAAACCACGCGCGGATCGAATCAGCGAAGAATTTGGATCTGCGAAAGTACAACTTGCGTACAAGTGTACGTAAGTAGGTACAAAACCAATCGAAAGTCTCACAATTGCTTTAAAGATTGAACATGATTTTCAACGCGAGATACTTAATGAACTGTAATAAAGTATTATGATGTATAGAGAAGTACCAATTGTTCAGTATGGCGTTATCTCAATTTTACATCCTTCAAATTGAGATACTAGTTTTTGATTTTCTTGCAAAAGTAAAGAAGAAAATTGAACTCTAATATTTGACGTAAACTTGATGGATATTTGAAATTTTATTTTAGATGACATCTGATTGACTTTAACATATAGTAATAACAATTCATGCTCCGTTTAACTAACACATTTAACTACCTAATGGAAAGGAAATTTCACATTTTATTCTTAGGAAAATGGAAAGTTTGCGAGAATTTATGTCGCCTGAGGGTTGAAACTTCAGCAAAGATCAAGATTTCACAGGAACTTACTGCCGAGAAAGGATATACTTATCCCGGCAGATTATTAAAATCTCATTTACTAAAAGTTGCTCTTCTTGAGCATGCACATTCTAGAATCGTGAAAATATCAATTCTTTAAGAATGATTCTTCCAACATAAATATAAAATTCACGCGAACCGTATTTCAACTTATTCGACCACCGCGCGTCCTCATCGAACCTTATCCAATGTTCCAATGAAGTCGTGGAGTCACGCCGTGGTAGAATACTTTTGGTCCACAATATGTACGCGTGTATATGTATACACACATATATAAACGTGTGTGTGTGTGCGCTGCGAAGAAAGTAAAACAAAACGAAAAGTTGACCGGCGGTGCGCGCGCGTGCTACTTTCGTACTCGGCGAAATATATACACGCACCGCACGTTATGCGACTCTCGTGCGCGCGCATAAGATATTCACGTTTCTACAAATAAACTAATATCGCTCGCGTTTAGAACTGCGTAGAGAGAAAGGAAAAGACTGATGAAGTGCTTTTGATAATGTAACAGCGACTGCCTTTTGGGCTTTTATAATCGATCTTCCGGTATTTCGGTAGTCAGCGCGCCGGTGTCCGAGCCGAATGTATAATCTCTTGCGCCAGTTGTGGGCTCTCGGTGCTTTGAAACTGGGCCGCTCTTGTTAGGGAGGTTTCTCTTCCTTTGCTTGTATAATTTCGCTTTTTTTTCGTTCGAAGAAACGAACAAGACGGACGAATATCCGTCGAAAGTATTTGCAAGTATTATATGATGCGGTTGGGCATCAAATTGCCGCGCAGATTATTCAATAAACTTTCAAGCAGTGGCTTTTTATTTTAAGATATGTCGAGTCGTATTAAGTTATTTTAGTAATGATTATTGATATCATTTTATTTCAACTGATATGTAAAACTCGTTGCAATTAAGTGGCTGTAACATGTTTCGAATGACCAGGAAAAATAGCTGGGCCCCGATAATTATGACAAGATTTGGATTTTGATTAAAACCAGTTTATACGTCGTTATACATGCATCGATAAATCAAACTAGAAACTATTATTCTGAACGAATAAAAATTATAAGTCTAAAAATGTGATGAATTGATTTAAAAATGTCCCATAGTCGTTCAGATTGAAATCATGTGATAAGTCTGAATACATTATTAAACTGAATTATCCCATGATGTAAAAATTACTTTTTAAGAGCATTGTACATAATTAAATTAATAGCGGGACTTTTATTTTAAGGGTCATGTATTACTTTCGATGATCATGCATATCGATAATAACTTATTCCTTTGTTTTTCGACTTATAAACACGAGGATTTTTAGCGCATAATAGTTTATAATTAGACAAAAATATAACAAAGGGATGTTTTTTATTATTAAAGAATGAATCTTTAGAATTCTGAAGATGATAAATTCGCAAGAAATTATTATACATCATTTATTCATATCGAGTTAGAATAGAATATTTGGAAATGCAACTATCAAAAATTTTCCACAGATAAATGACAAATTTTTATTCCGTGTCGTATGTTCCTGATATTCTAATTATAGAACTTTATACTGAATTGAGTACATAATAATAGTATTTTAAATCATATTTATCAGTGAAAGTATGCTTGGTATGTTATCTTTATTAAGATTTGCAGCTTTGACATTTGTACATGTATAGTTTTATGCGATCTGATTGGGATAAATTCGATTGTAAAAACGACGGAAATAGTAATTGTTTTACATATTCTTTTGTGAACAAATATCTTGTTTGACATTAAATATTTAAGAGCATCGAACAAATACTAATAAAGGCCATTTTCTAAATACTAGCGAAACTTTTGGCATCGCTGTCAATACACATTGCAAAATTATAATTTTTTTTTTTCATTCGCTTAAACACCTATGCACACCAAACGCCTACATAATAGTACATACCAGCCGGCAAATTATCGAGTTAAAAATTGAGCGGGCGTAAAGTAAAGCGGCGATAACCAAAAAAAAAACCCATCGGCCTCATTAACGACCTTATAATGTAAACTTTAACGGCGAAATAAACTCGGCTACGCGTACGAGTCGATAAACGAGAAAGAGAGAGAGAGAGAAAAAGACACGGAAGGAAAGAAGAAACGCTCGTAAAATGTTTGCGGGAATCGAAAGGTAGGGCCCCAGAAACCTTAAAAACATATACTGTTATAAGTAAAACCATGTGTTCAGTTGGCCCATCTTTCTCTTTCTCTCCCTCTCACTTCTCTCCTTCCGAAAGCTCGCTCACATGCGCGCGCGCGCGCTCTCGAGTGAGCCATAAAATCGCGCGGAGCTTACTGCACGCGGGGGGTCATTACCAGATTCACTTTGCCTATCTTCTCCCAAACGGTATCCATGTCGGCGGCTGCTGTGTTAATTCCTCGTCCTCGTTACCGACTGCTCCCCGGTCGTCCTCCTTTTTCGGCGCACCTCCTCCGCGCCGTCTCCTCTTCCTCCAGTTCTATCTCCCGCCTCAACGTCCCGAGCCGCACAGCGACATTCGCGTTGTTGTGTTTTTTCTTCCTTATCTGGCCCGCGGGCCGAATTCGCGTGCCCTCGAATCGAGCTTCGCTTTCTTCCTCACTGAGCGTATTATCCTTCCGCTGGGACCTCTCTCTAGTCTCGGCGGCTGCGATGATCGATGACTAGGCAACTCCGTGCAACACTTTCGTCCCTCTTTCCACGGCACCGATCACCATCTCAGAATCGAGCAAAAGCGAGCACTGCGATAGAGTAGCCATGTACCCGCGCGCGCGCACACATCCACCTCTCGGTAGCACTATATAGAATATATCCAGTCTCTAATCCATGTATATATAGTTTGCTTGCTTGCTTGCTTGCTCGCGAGCGCTCACGGTGAGCGGCCGTCCCGGTCGCGATTGCGGGCCGAACTACCGCGCGCCAGGTGAAAACGCGCGCGCGCAACACCTCTGCTCACCGCGCGCGCGATGCACAGGTGCACAGCGCCGCCGCCGCCGCGGCCTGACCGTTCGCCGCCGTGTGGGTAGGGGGGCCCACTTTGAGCCGCCGCTGGACCCCGCGAGCGTCGTCGCTTTTGGGTCGCGCGCGCGACTGGATGCTGGTGTATAGGTATATGATGCTGAGCGGAGGTGCGGGCTGTATATAGAGTCGGGACCGAGTTGATAATGTGTGTGGGATGATTCGGCGATGCGCCTGAGATGAAGAAAGAGGAAAAAGTGAGTGTGTGGGGATAGACGGGACTGCTATCTTTATCAGCAGCCCCGGTATAGAGAAGTTAGAGTGGTACTTTGATAATGATACCTTATATTGTGTTGAAAAAGGTTATGGAAAATTATAAAACTATAAGACACAATGTAGTAAAGCAAACTTTTTGTAGAATTTCCAAAATTTTATTACAAAAACTTGTTTGAACGGATTTATTTTTAATCGCTTAGTATATATATATATAACATAACAAATAAGATATATTTAAATAGGAATCATACAAACTATACTTCTATACTAGTAACCTTTATTTTTTATAATAATATAGTCCATAAAACGTTGATTTGAAAGACATCAACTTTACTAGACGTATAAAAAATTTAATTAGCTTTTCGTTTGGTAAACAATATTTCAGAAACGATTAAATATGATTTTACAACTACATATACCTTCATATAATACATTCGAAAACCCGTTATCGAGCCTTAACTTAACATTTTTAAATAAAATAAAACGCATATAATAAATCTTACTAGCACAGTGTGACGAATGGGTAACTGTACGCTACAGGATTTTTCGCTGGTACATGCATATTTCTGCATTTTTTCTAGGGACGATTTTTGCCGGTACGTCAAGATGGAATATATTTAGGTCAGATTATTGAAGAAAGCGTTTTTGTTATCTTACATTGTATCTGGTTACTATGCTTTCAATCACTCTGAAAGTCTTGTTTTTTATATCTCATAAAACAATATCACTCTGAAATGCAAACCTGTAACCACAATATTTGAAATATTATAGGTGATATTTGAAATCATGCTTCAAGAAGAATAGAAAATTGAATATTTTTTGACGTAATAAATCTGTATATCTGGAACGGCATTAAACTATAGTCTTATTCAGAAATATTAACAGTGCCGCACTGTAAACTGTAATTATCAAGAAACCTTCTTGTTACAATACGTAATGCGCAGCGAAATATACTCGCTCCCATCGCTAGTACACAAAGGCACCGTTTTTTATCTCCGTAGTAAAAAAAAACCAACACCGCGCGCAAAATAAAACGCACCGACTCGCTTACTTACGCATGCACACACAACTCGCGTTTATCACCGAGCAACTGATAGCGGCAGCTCCGCATGTATATACGAGACGCGCGAAGAAAACGGGAAAGAGGAAACGCGCGCGTACTCGTATAGAGAAAGAGTAAAAAATGCTGTGCGCGGAGTATTTATAAAAAATGCCGCGCGCGCGTTCAAGCTATACGCGTAAATAACACGAGCGGGCGGCGATAAAAACGCGACGGCGGATATTTTCGTCGCGCCGCATGCAAGTGTGCGAGGGGAGCGATTAGAAGGCGAGAAAGTGAGAAAGGAGGAAACGCGCGAGCGAAAGAGGAGACGCGGGGACGTGTAGCTTTTCGCGCCGTGGGCGCACGAGTGCATGCGAGCGGATCCGGATGAGATCGTTTCGACTCGAGGGTGTTGGCTTTCAAGGAAATTTTCGACGATCTTGCACGCGCGGTTAACAGAGAGACGCTGTCGTGTATATAACGCGCTCGCGCGGTTCTGCGACCCAGTTGACATTAATGTGATTTAAAGCCGCAGCTTTCATTCCGCTGCGTAAAAGATTTTCAGTAAGAGATATAAATCTGTCACACGTTGTTCCGTTTAAAAGTTGGTTATAATATAATATATTTACTCGGTGATGTTATCAAAAATCCAGAATAGAAGTTAAAGATTCATGTTGAAAAAAGTAGAAAATTTTAATCTGTGGTAAAAATTAAATTACGAATTATATCCCTTGCTTTACAAAAATTATAAAAAAAAAAATTTTTATTTGATGAAGCCATTATATTAAAAACTAACACAGATGGCGCTTGTACATATTTAAACATAGGAGTTAACGAGAATATTAAACATGTAAAAGGATTCCCTATTACAAGCCTGTAAAGGCGTAATAATCTCAACTAACTTGAACGAAATCAACACTAAATGTGATAACAAGAGGAATACATAGTACTGGTAACCTCCATTAATGGTTAAACACACAGCCGGCCATAAACTCCACATTACACCGCGCGCGACGATTTTTCTCGTCACCCTTTTCCCAAGCTCACGCTGCAGGGAGCCCCGCTAAAATGAAATCCACATAAACGGAGTATCCAGAACTCTCTCTCCTCTCTCTGGCGAAGAGTCGACACGATATCTTCCTCGTTAATGTTCACTCGCTCGTTCTCCATTGTACGGCCGTCCGCGTATATACCCACGCGAGGCCGGAATGCACGCTTGCGTTTTTCACCGGGATAAAAAGACAGGAGAGGAGAGTCGCACGTCACCCGCCGCTTTTTCGTATTCTATTATCGGCCCGAGCGCGAGATCGGGCTTAACGCCCAAGACGACCTTGACGACGACGCGCGGAGTGCAGTCATCCCTGATGCGCGCCGAGGCTGCTGCAGACGCGTGCATTCCGAAAGCGCGCGCGGTGGCGGTTTTTCCTTTTTCGTCGAGCGCGCGGCTGTCGGAGCGTGACCATCGCGCCGGAAAATGCTACGTAATTGCGGGCTGCCTGCGTTTTGAGGCCTTACGCAGAAGGATTTGTGGTAACTTTTGTCAATTTTAATGAGACTCGTGCATGCAGAAAGCTACGTTATGAGAAAAGTTATTTTAAGAATATATGTAGAAAGGTGTATTTTACTTTCTTGCGACATTAAAAATAATATACTTGAAAGAATATATTCTTCTCTTACCGATTCAATTTAAATAGAGGATGAATAATTTGTTAGTTTAGGAAAAGTATATTCATGTACTCTTAATTACATTTTTATAAAAAGAGTTAGAAAAACAGTATATATTATATACAATTTCCCACGCATTTTATTAACCATTTATTTTGTTAAACCGTTTTAAAGAGGTTTGATATTCAATTGTAATAGTTTTTTAATGATATATAAAAGGATAATAAAAAATGTAAAACCATGAATTTATTGCCCTTGGAAATACTGTGTTGCCCTACAACGTTTCAATGCAATATTCTGAATCATTCAAAAATGGTATTAGAACAACATTATAAGTAACTTAGACAAAGAAAATCGGTTCCAACTGACATTCTTAGATATTGTAAAATACTATAACACGAAACTTTACAGAAGGATAAAGTATTTCATGACGAAGGAAACAAAGTCATGATTTTATATATTTTTTACACTGTTTTATTATGTCATAGAAGATGTATAATTATTAACTCAATTGGTAATAGCTGAGTTTATATTAGGAAAGGAGATTAAAGTATATATAGTTTTTCTATACTATTAATTAAAAATTTTATTTTATAATATATGAGAAAATGAAGTAATAATTTCTTATATTTTATTTTATGTTGAATCTCAAAAAGCAAATTACTAACTGTACAGATGCAATGTATTCCAATTTGTTTGTATCTCAGCAAAACCTAGAGAGGTATATGAATAATTCGTAACAGGATCCTTAATATTCTTTTTTATATTCCCACGTACAAAGCTTTAACCATACACAAAAATTACAACTGCTCATTCGACTAATATAAGTAACAGGCGCCTCCATTAGCAATAACTTGTACTTTAACCTTTTCACAAATAAAATAAAATTAGGGCTTTTGCGGAGCCCCAAGCGTGTTAATATAAACATACATGTTTAAACTCTCACGCGCTCTGGCGTGCGAAAATAACTTTAAATTCGCGACGGGCCGTTATAAACCATTGTCTTTAAGGCCTCTCAAAAACGTAACTTTCGCGTAACAGGGTCTCATCGTCTCGATCGTGCAAACAGCCCAATCAAAAGCGTTTAACCACTCAAAAATTCAAACTCTCTCGCATCGCGCGCGTAAAGTCGAAAAACAAGCGGGCGATTAATTTCGCTCAACGTCGCATTGCCGGCGAAATTTGATATATCCGAAAAAGGTACCTGGCGCACAATCACCGCGCATTTTCTTCTCTCTTTCTCTTTTTCTTTCGCCCCGCGGACACGTCGCAGCCTCAGCCGCAAATCAGACCAAATCGCCAGCGCGTACCCACACACACACACGAGAGATCTCCACTTTCATTTTTATCCGCTGCCCGCGGCGTACTTTTTGTCCGCGTCGCGTTTTTTTGCCACCATCGATCGCGCGAGAGCAGAGGACGCGCATATATATACGTGCGTACGCGTGCACGTATATAGGCGCGAGTGCGCGAGGAGTAAAAAGATAGGCGCGCGGAAGATGCCATTTTACATTCTCGGAAACGAGTTCTCCGCGGCGCGCTGTGGAAGTTGAACTGGACCCGCGCGTGGCCGGTATGATCTCGACGTTGCGTTGCGCCGCCGCGTAACCAATCTTATAAGTGTATCGAATCCGGTGTCTGCGATCTCAAACACGTTTCATTGTGTATTTTTTTGTGTAATCGACTGCTTATATAATGGAGAGATTTGTTGTATTATTTCACTGCATTACGTGTAAACATTTTGTTAATAATAATAAATAATACTTTTTGTGTAACAGGGTTGAAGACGACGCAATGGATACTTTATAAACGATTTTCTCTTTTGTGAATATAATATAGTATGAGATTAATACCTTTAGCATATTAAAATTAAATTTTTACTTTTAATTATATCGTCAAGATACATATTAGAGTACTCAACTATTAGAACTAACTCTCTATCGACTATTATTTATTTCGTCGCTGGATTATGACATTTTTTATTTTTTTTTTCTCAATGTAAAACAAGGAGTCGCTATAAAAATTAAAGCTTTGATATATTAATTTGGTATTTGATAAGCAGTTTTAAAAATATTCTTCACATGGTAAAACAAATGAATTTTTAGAACAAATATAAACTTGTGACTTATTCACATTTGAATATATTGAAGTTTAACCGTACTGCCTGCCCAACGCGTATAAATACAAATGTTTCAACAATCACGATCAGCCTACCGTTAAAATCACTCACGGACACTTTTGAAGCAGGTCAACGCAGAAATTTATATTTTTACTATTACTATAATTTTACCGTTACAATTAGTATAGTACAATAACTACGTGGAAAATGGAGTAAAGTGGAAAATGAAGTAACAAGCGGCTAGTAACTGTTCTTCGTAGATTATCGTAGCATCAAGCGCAGCCTTGGAAAGTTCAGAGTAATATTTTATAACCTAGTGGATCTTTTATCTGGATACCTTAAGAATAGTATATCAGTGCATGGATGTCCCAGTACTTAGATGTGTGATTCAATGACAGATACTGAAACATCCACCTATATTAATACCATTTTACGGATGTCCAGGCACTGGGCTTTTCACCTTGCTCAACCGAGATTTTTCTTCGTATCGTATTTCCATATACAGTACCATTGATGAGCAGTAGTAAAAAAACCGTGCGAGAGCATAACTCTTTTTTTTATAAAATAAAATTGTTTCAAAGAACCTGTAAAATTCCTTTGAAATATCAGCTGATATGTAACATGTGTAACGAGTTATCTAATAATTCCTTCTATAGATTCATTTAGATGAATGAACTATTCTTATTTAATTAACGCAATAGTCTTTTAAATAAATGATAACAGTTTTTAGAAAACAAAAAAATTATATATTTTCCGTTTTGTTATTACGTAAATATCGACTCGGTTTTACATATTATATATAAGAGGCGGAAGAAACCATTAAAAAACAAGTTCCTTAATTTACCAATTAACTCGTACACTATCTATACGTATTGCACTTCAAAGAAATCATCCAAAGTGTTAAATACCTTACCAACTCCATTATCAGTTTCGCTGCTTATTATATAGTCCGCTAAATGAAAGCTAACACTAACGATAAACAAATCCCGGACTTCCGTGAACAAAAAATCCGTACAAAGCTCATACATTCACCTCTCGACTCGAGAAAACTATTTCTCTCTCACCTAATTCTAACCACCGCTCATAAACGTCTCTCGATGCCCTATAATTATTCGACCGCCTCTCAATCGGCGCGCGCTCGCTGTGCCAGCATGAGAAAAACCTCGCGCCTTCCTCGCAAAATCCTTTCCAAAGCGTAACAGTACCTTCGAAAACACCCGGCATAATTCGAAGTAACGTTAGAGTGCTCGCGCGCCGAAAGCAGCTTGCGCATCCCATAATGCATCTTCATATTAACGATCCTCGCGCGCGAAAACCTCGGCTAGTCGCGTAATGGTAGCGGCAGTCGAGAGTCAAGACAATTTCTTCCGCATCGCGGCATCTTGCAAACGCCGCTGCCGGCGGCGGCGGCGACGAGCTGCAAGCGCGACTGAAAACGTGTTATAATAACGCTTCCGTCTCTCCGCCTGTGAGCGGGGGAAACGCTATTCCTAATGGCCTCATGCGCGAGCGCGCGCTTCTCCTATGAGGCCCAATTACCAGCAGCGTATGCGCGCATGGAAATAATCCAATTGTTAAATGTATATGTATACTTGTATAGTGGTCTTCTTCCTCGCTCTCTTCGGACGAGATTTCTTTCGAAAATAAGCGGGAAGAGAAGAACATCTCGATTATGAGCTATGCGCGCACTCTCGTTTCGTCGAACTTTGGAATTGCCCTCGGGAGCGTTTGAAAAAAAGTTGAACGATTATAACCGTACAATATACATCGCGGAGCCGGTGTATGGACCGAGCTGCTACTGTATGTGCGGAAAGGAATGGAAATTATGGGGTCCGCGCTAGAACGACACTTAACGACTGTGCCGAGATTTCCTTCGCGGTTTTTGTAGAGAAACGTACAGGTATATATGTTATTTCACAAGGAAGTTGGATAAGTGATTTTCTATATTCATCGAACTATATGGTTATGTGGTTAAATATATAAGAGAATCTTTCCGACCATCATCAAATTGCAAATTATTGCTATCCATATGATTTTTCGTTTAATGAAACGTTTTATGACGCTTTAGAATCATTATTATACCCAACAATAAGCAATCAATTTAAGTAATATAGTTTTTGTATAAACAAATAAACTGACAAAGATTTATAAAGATTGAAAATGATAATATTTTTCTAGAGAACGCTCTATAAAAAAACACTTGATGATGATTAATGAAAACGAGCACTTTGTCCTTTATAACCCTAATTTGGCAAGAGTTTCTGTACTCTCGAACATACGGTTTAACAAAGGACTGTAATATTTTATCAAAGTCGAACCTAGCGACGGTAATGCGCGTTGATTCGCCCCAATCTCAGGGACCCCGTAATGCAAGCATTACAAACAATTTAACTGAAATCATTAACTCGTCAACTGTAAAACGTCCTGCGGAGCGAAAAACGAGTTCGAGTAAATATCCCGTTATAAACCTTTATTAACCATTACGCTAAAGCGCCATTTTTCCCCTGTCCAAAGCCCATTAAAACTCTTTCGCTCTTTATCGGACAAAGCCGCGCGGCGTCTCACACGCACGTATATATACCTCCGTGCCGCGCGGGCGCACTTAAAAATTACTCATCGCTCTCGAGAGCCTCGACAAAAAGGTGCATAAGTGCGCGCCGGCGCGAGAGAGCGAGAAAGCATCGATATCCTCGCGCGAGAGCCTCTTCTAATCGGACGAGGGGGCCATTTAGAAGCGGCTGTCGCGCTCGGTCGCCTCCCGTTTATATATCCTACAATACGCATGTCCCCGTGACCCCCGGCTTACTCGCGGCGAGAGAAGAAATCCCGGCCTTCTTCCTTTCGTTCGTGCGCGCGGACTTTCTTGCGCGGGGAAACGACCTGTCGCGCTGACGTCTGTCTTCCGCGAGATAAGAGGGCTACTACTACTACTACTGGCGATAGCTGCTGCAGCAAGAAGGGGAAAGGAGCTACTTATGGCGGTTTCAGAAGCGCGCTATGATGGGAAAGGGAGAAATTCGCTCGCGGAGGAAGCTGCTCGAGGTTTTATGGTCCTTCGTAGGCAGGAGGTTTGCGACCGGAGGAGCTGTTTAGCTGGAAAAGTGAGGTCCGACTAGGACTGAAGAATGAAATTGTTTTGTGCAGGAGTTTACTCGAGTTTTTGTTAGAGCTGGAGCTGAGGAAAGATTATTTTTAATGGATTGTGGACGATATCAATGAAAATAAAGGAGGAATTCGAGTTAAATAAAGTAAGGGTAATAAAACAAAATTTTCTCGCATTTACATACAAAAAATTAAATTAAAAATAATATACGATGCGATTCTGGCGAGGTTATTTCAAATATTGCGTAACTATTATCATTGAACAAAATTTAAATTAAATTATTTTAAGTACGTCAACATTTGAAAACATTGTTAATCATTTAGATACTGAAGAATAGTTATTGCTCATTTCTACATTCATATGGGGTTTCTATTTTAGAAAGATACCCGACTACCCAGCCTAATGCTCCTCATGGTTTCTCGGAAACTTGGAAAAATCAGTTCACCCCTACGGAAGTGCCTTCTTTATTATTTCTCGCTGGTCTGCTTACCGCATATGAGCAGTATCTACTAGGGCTACACGATAAAGCAAGATTAATCTCGATATTGTATTGTCTTGTCTCATTATTCAAGACAATAACCGATACAATATTTATATACAGTTTTCGATACAATATTAAGATTGTGGTTTCAAGAATCTTGTCTTGTCTTGAAAATAACTCAACATTTTCTAATTGTAATATATTCGAGTGATAAAACCTAGCGAGGGGATCGGTGACACGTTCCTATATCCCCTCGGGCCGACTTACTTAGATACGTATAGGCCACAGGGAAGGGGTGCGCCGCCTGCCGGCGGCCCGCGAACTAGTCCCTGCCCGGCGGCACTTATATGGCGAGAAAAATCAAATTTTATTTTCATCATATTAAACCTAATGTATGTGTATATTAAATTATGTTCAGTTGTATTATTCTTAAAATTTAGTAAATTTGAAATTTAATATCATCATTTAAAATGTCATTTAAAATGAACAGGTACTACCTGCCTTGCGGTATTCACACTTGAATAAAGTAAATTATCGCGGCAGAAAAGTTAATTTCTTTTTCGTTAGCTCGCGCGATCCCGAACCACTTATCAGATGGGCTCTCACGAGATATTTACCGGCGCAATATCGTTATCTGCGATATGGGAGAGGCATAACGAAACTTCGTTGCGGGCTATAGCGCGTACTTTCAGCGAGCGGATAAGGCAATTACTTTTTACCCAAAGGCGCGGGGGATACGTTTAATAATGTATATATAGATGCCCCTCTAAATATAATTCAAATTAAGACCTTTCGTATTAGCGAAGATAAATGCGGGGCATTAGCGGTAGTTAGGGTTTCAAAGATTGCTTTATGCTGATGAGAATTACAGTTGTACGGTATTTATGGTCTTCAAACTGGAACACTAAAGAAAGATACTCATATATAGCGTAACTATAACAAATAATGGCAATAAACATTTTTTTATAAATCTTCTTGCTCTACTTGAAAGAGAGGCGCTAAAGTAAAACACCTGCACTTTCTAAATTGCTCGATATACACGATTCATACCAATGAAGATGATCGATGTGAAACTATTTTTTTTACGAGAAATCAACAAAAAACGTATGACAGCAGCTCGATACTGATCCCATTTAACGATTTCTGTATACGGTATATTATATATAGAAGCAAAAGAAATCGCGGCGAAAAAGAAAACGAGAAATCGATCTGTATTCTTTCGGACATCACGTGCACACCCGAAGACCTCCGTACACAATTGAAGCGCGGTATAATCCGCGTTGAGGTGTGAAGCTGCGCGCACGTGCATTATTTTCTTTTGCTCGTTCAGCACTGATTCGCCACCCAGCCATCGATCTTTTTTGTCCCTGTCGTGCGGACATTCCGAGCATACCTTAACCGGCCGCACGCTTTTTTATACCACGTCCGCCATAATTCGCCGGTTGGGATTTCCACCAAAAATCACGTTTTCGAAAGCCATAAGCTGTGTATATACGGTGCGTAATCTATCAGCCGCATGCGTGCGCCTACGCAAACGACGTGCCAGAGGACGCACGAGTGATTTAAACGACGTTGCGAAATCGATTAGATATACATACGGGTGGAAAAGAAACGTTAAGTGCACGGCTATACCTATTTGCGTGGTGATAAATCGCGCAAAGGTGCTAATTTCAAGTGAAACGTAAAACGGCGCAATTAATTAATGGCAATTGTAGGCGCAGACACACATCGTTGTGTTGACTTTTCAGCGGGGGATAGGGAAAAAGTTTAGCATGTTTGTTTCGAAATTTAAAAATTTATACGGTCGATTTGGAAAAGTGGTTAAAATTTCAAGATAAATATTTTAAATAGTCTTATGGAAAACATTCGTTTCAAGTTATTGATATCAAAATAGGGAGAAAATTATAAATTCCGCATATAAAAGCAGAAAAAGAAAATAAAGTGATGCGTCAGACCCCCAGAAATAATTTCTAGTTATAAATTGAAGCTAAAGAAAGGCTCTCCCACCTCGAGTAAAACAAATTGTTGAAAAGCGATTTATAGTCAATCATGTGCTAATAAGGCGGCGAATGAGTTATATTCAACGATTTGCTACTTCCTCATCTCCCGCGGCCGCTTAAAAATTCCATCGAGTCAGTAGCCCATTGCTCTTCTCGGCCGACTCTGTTTTGCGTCCCAGAAACGCATCTGGCCCGGGACGCGAAATTATGTTTATTATGTGATTATAACGAGAATGGCCGCCGATAAATATGAGGCATCTTTGATGCTCGCGCGAAGACATGAATTTATTCATGAGTGCTCACCGCCTTCCCAAAACATCTCAATCGTGCGATAATCGCAATCGACTGAAATTCCTCTCTTCCGTTCATCGACAAGTGCGGATTTCCAGAAATTTTTGGCATTCCTACGTGAGCCGTTTTTGTTTATCCGGCCGCAGTTTCTAGAAGATAAATGATTGCTGCCGGCCGGATACAACAAGAGGTGAGGAAATTAGAACGTTAATGGGTTGGGCTACTAAAGTTATCAGGAAAGTAATATAATTGAGAAGACATTTATTATGATGCTTTTTCATTATACAAACAGTTTCTTATTCAAAATTTATCTTTGCAGTACTGCAACGTATTATATACATTAATGTTTTGCAATATGTAACATATAAATGAGTTTAATATTCTTCAGTGGTTTGATGTTTTAGAAGTGTTGGAAAACTTTTATTTCATAATGCTTCAGTTAGAAAGTTGATGAGACAAATCGCACCCGTCTATCTGATAAATTTCTGTAAATCAATAAAAACTGTGAATTATTTTGATCTTTATGTAAACGCATGACCTTTCACTATGCACACTGTGTTAATAAATCATTAAGTATTGCTACATTTGTTTCGGACTATAATAAAATCACACGATGATGTAAATTACAACACGGATAACATTTAATGTCCATCTATTTCTTCAGAAAATCTTAAATTTATAGTAGAAAAGTCGATTACAATGATTTTATAATATAAAAATAAGTGACAGGCACAAGGGAAAAAATCAAACCTAAATTAAATTATTAACAATAAAAACGTGTGTTATTTTACTTTACTTTATTCGCAATTATTCCTTAGGTATTAAAATAATTAATACTATTTCGAATGAAATATTTATCTGAAATATCTATCTAAATGAACTATCATTATTTAAAATTCTAAAGTACTTAATCAGTTGAATTAAAAACTTTTAATATGTTATTTTACGAAAACAGTTTCTTAATGCAACGGTCTTGTGTGATAATAAAAATTAACATTCAATATTTTGCAATTAAAAGCGTCTAAATGTGAAATATTTAATTTTTAATTGAGACGAAGGAATAGCTTATAAATTTGATATGATAGCCAAATTTATAATTTACTTATATACGTAATTATTATAAATAATAATGAAAAACTCATTAAACCAGAGGTATCTTTCATTTTAGTTTAAATAATTGGATATTTCTTTAATTTCATTAAAACAAGAATCGCCAAGCTAGTTAAATATCTTTCACACGCATCATATTATTTCTAACTTTGCCGCGTACTTTTAGACCCACATTACCGCTTTTTCTACTCCATGCAGCTAACACCTCTGTACAGATAAAAACAAATGCTATTTTAATTAATAAAATACGCAATTAAAATTCTCATATCGCATCACACGGACCGTCACCTCTCTCGTACAAACAGCCATGGAAAAAAGTAACATACCCAAGAATCTCGCCAGGTATCGCATAATCGCATCTTGCCTCGCCTTATGCTTTACGTGCGCGCACGTGATATATATTTTCATCGGAAAGAAAGAAGACCACCCGAAAGCCGGGAGAACAGGATTCATTCGCGAAGATTTTGATATAAATTCGTTTTTCCCGATGTGTCCTAATCGGTGTCAACTGCTGCACGCATCGACCTACTCAAGAAGACCCGTTATATGCCTATTTAACCGCTGCCGCGCTTCTCTCTCTCTCTCTCTCTCTCTCTCTCTCTCTTCTCTTCTCGTCTCTTTCTCCTCTTTTCATCCGCCGCTCACATCCACTCTCCTTATCTCTGACGACCTTTCTCCACGCGCAACCAAGTGAGCACTTCACTTTGTATGTTTCCAGTTTCGTCGCATTTTCATTTAGCCCTCACACGCGGATATTTATAATACTGTATCGATTAGTTTTAATGATTCATTCGGCCTGATGAATATCTATATTCTTACATTTTTCTCAACTGTTAATTCATTGGCAAGCGTTTATAATATTTTTTTCTCAATTATTACTACAAACTCTTTTATGAATCAAACTTAATCGAATTGTTGTAATAACAGAAAATATTATTACATATTTTATAAATATTACGGTCTTATAATTATTATAATTAATATAACGATTTTTTTTTTCGATTTCTAACTTAATTACTTTACATATTGAAAAAGTCAATATATATTTGAAAGGCAAAATTTGAAGGGCATGGTCTTTTAAAGATACGCTTGTAATCTCAATTAGTTGTCATAATGTTATCCAGATGCATTCATTGAATTCAAAGTGCACTTTCGTACACGCTTTTTAAACCCGATAGCGGCGAGTGGGGTGATGTTGTACATATGGGGCGATCTTATAAAAACCGAATATCTTCTTGTAAATTGGATTTTTTATCTGTCAGTGAAGTGAAAATCATATTTTCATATAATGCGTATTTGGAAAACCTTATTGGTTGACAGCAGTTTTTTTGCGTTTTTTAATGATCTTTTGAATTCATATAAAATGCGTGGTCTGCTGAAACAGTGTATAAAATTCGTAGAGACGCAAGGGACTCGCAGTGACTGTTTCATCGTTTTAAGGACATAAAAACTAACGCTTTGGTGTAAGAATTAGATTGGTAAGTTTTATAATGAAGAGAATACTCATACTTGAAGATTTTGTAATCCCTGTGGAGTTAATTTGTACAAAATAACTTGGACGATTCTGAACATCACGGAAAATATGAATTCAAATGTTTTGCAGTACCTCATAGTACAACAGCTGTCTGCAACTATTCCCGTAATTTGCCTGAATCAAAAATAGACGTCAGAATTAGAAAAAACTATCAGGACAGTTGCGAGTTACCATACAATAAAACCTTCGGCGTTTTATTACCACGTCAACAAGTACAGATACATGGGAAGTTAGGTGACAATCTAAGAAGTCGGGAATTCAAAGATTATCTATTGTTCTCTGCATTGCAGTAATTTACGCTACCATTTATTACTTGCGCATGAAAATGATTTTAAATCGCGTAAATTTTAAAAGCCTATCTAAATCAAAATCAATAAGTTTACTTCAACAAATGTATTAATAAATATAAGTAGTAAAAATCGGTTACATAGCTTGGCTTTATTTTTAGTTATACAAAGCAGTTTTGTATTAAAGTAAAAGAAAAAATATTTATTGATAAAATAATCATCTGAAAATTTCCATACAGTTTCTCAAAACAGCGAAGTTGACCCCTGTTGACCGGAGAATGTGTGTCACATAAAATATAGAAAGAGTAAGAAATTGTTAATAATTAATATACAACATCGCCCCTAGTTTAACTAGTATCTGAATTATGATCGGAAAAAATCCAACTCTTTGAAACAACATTATTTTGGAATGGCAGATTTAATTTATGTAGGAAAAAACATCCTGTAATAGAATTTGGTAACACTAATTCGAATAATTGTAATCAGTTACATTCTTTAAAAAGCTATTAGTACATTATGTAATAAGTATAAGAAAAGACCCTACGACAGTTGACACAGATTTTTACATGAGCTTTACAATTGAACAAGTTTCTATTGTTATTATAATGTTACCTTGCATGCGTTTTGTAAGAGTGAATTCATTGTCTGCTGTAATGCATACTGTAAACCAATAATTCAATTCTTTTACAAACTCATGAATAAAAACTATTCTGCAAATGAATATTGGTCCTAAAAAAGCAGTGCACTTAATAGGCAAATTTCATAATTGCAAATAAAAATTAGTTATATGAAGTTTAAACTAAAATACATCAAATTATGTCATAAAAACTTATATCAATTCCTGTCTTTATTAACGTATTTCTTCATAATTTCTCTGAGAAACGACAGGAAAAATCAATCATCTGACGACATTAATAATAAAATCACTTCGTTTTACCGTACAAAAACACTATGACATACAAAACAATACGAATCGACCTCACGTTCGTACTTCGATCCCTCGCTGCATCGATAATCCCCCCACGAGGCATACACACGCGTCCGCGAGCGCAATGCACTCTAACTTCACGTACATCATGCACATATAGCCATAGCTCATATATATGCCCTGTACACCGGCCCTGTCTCGTAATTACGGTATTGCACGCGCGGCGGTGTGACACACTGCGGCCGCGCGGGCTCATTCATGCGCTTCCACCTCGGCTTTTGTATTCGTTGCGCGCGCCAGTACGCGCGCAACGCACCGGTTCTTAATCACCCGCGGGAGCAGCAACAAAGCGTCCGTCTACTACCGGGAATCCGATCTCTTCCCCGGGCCTCTATTGCCATTATGCGAGGAGAAACCGAATTCTCGGGAGTCGTTTTAGAAGAAGTGATTTGCAAAGGCGCTTATTTATCGCCTAGCAGCCAGCCAGCAGGCTATGTGTATATGTGTGTGCGGATCTGTAAACATACACACACACGTCGTCCATTTTTTTTTTTTTTTTTTTTTTTTGCGTTTCGAAAGAGGAGTATATATGGGCTAAAAATAATGTGCGAGAGTGGTAGCATTTTATTTGCATAGGAGTCAGGGAATAAATTTTGGATAGTTATTGAGGTTGGGCGCGGAGGTGACTTTTTACATTTTGCCAGATGAGTCAGTGTTGTTCTTGATGAAATATGGATTTTACTTACGGTTACTACTTAATGAGTCACTGAACCATTTTTTTTAATGCAGAAGCTTATATCACTTTATATTATTCCTGTGATTTACAAAAACACCGAATTATAAATTTATAGTAATGAATCTTTAAGAATACAATATAATATTAATACAATTGTAAGGTTACTGAATCATGCCTATACTTTTGATATAAAAACTATATTTTTACTTTTTCTTTCTCACTGGTATGCTATTACATGACAAACTTATGTCTAGATTCGGTAGAACAAACTACGTTCCTTTTCAAACGGATATTACCTACATTCCTTCACGCCCGTAACGCGATACCCCGGGCAAATAAAACAGCCGGAGCAAAAAATACGGAAAGTGAAAATTTTTATCCGCGCCGAATCGGGCGAATTGGTTAAAGCTGGTATCGCGATGAAATTAATGAAATAACCGACGTTATCGTGCCGATTCAATATAGATAGCACACCGTAAATCGGCTCGCTCCCCCCAATAAATTCTTCCGCCGAAAGAAGAGGAGGAGGAAGAAGAAAATAAAGAGGAGGCGCGCTCGCAGAGGAAACCCACTATTCCAATCTATTTACAGTAATGCACGTATTCGCCGCAGCCGCCTCTGCGCACCGGGTGCAAAAAGCCCCATAAATCCCGAGGAACAATTTCATCGCTGGCTCCACATATACACGTGTACTTCTAAGCTCATCGAAGGAAGCAAATTTTCTCTTCTCGTCTGCACTTCTGTTTCACACTCACTCGTGCACACCTGAGATTCTGCAGAATCGATTCCATATTATCGTCCTTATAACAGAGAAATTTTTTACACGATCACTCACATTTATCGGTGTATAATGTTACGTGTGGACGGGTTTCTATGAGCTTCTACTCGTTACAATAACATGTTTTTCATAAAATCGTGAATTGTTCTTATCGGTTTTACAAGTATAATATGTTAACCGAGATTGAGTTGTTTATATTTATTTATCTGTATATAATACAATAAGGGTTTTATAACAATGATCTAAGCGACAAATTTAATTTTCGTTATTATTGTATTAATTACCAAAATGACAGTAGACTGACAAAAGACTTTAATTCATTAAATTACGATCACCTTTCTTTGTAAACACGTAGTAAGCATCAAGTAGATACAAATGCAACTAATTCTTTTGATGAATATTCTATCTTGTGTATGATTCAAGTATCGTATTTGTCAATGCACATAAATGTAAAAAATGCACTACCTAATATACAATGCACGTGATGCTCCTCGAGATTTTAGCAATATGAAAGTTGGTACGACCACGCACTTCACCAACAAATTATTCAATATCCTCCCACATCGAGCAAAAAGTACGCGCAGAGTCCACTCGCTTCCCGAAGATTTTCTCACAGATTAGTTATGAGCTGCGGAAGGCGCCTGCGAGCGTGTGACAAAATTGAATTATCGCGCGTTATTTTAATCTCTCACGTCGAATCGATGGCTACAACCGTGAGGTTAACGATGGTGACCCATAAACGCGCAGGCACGTCGTGTGGGCTTTTCACGCAGCGGAAAGTAGCCCCGCGATTAAACCGGTGCGCCCACGCCCTTTAATAATAGAGCGCGAGATATCTTTGTTGTTGCTCAGGAACCCGATCTTTCGCTCGCAGGGAAAAAAGAAAGTGAGCTTGCAGTTTACGTGGGTATATATCTATGCGTGAGATTGTGATCCGAATTTTTTGGTTTTCCGTGTACGGTTGTGATGAGATTTTTTTACAGTGATCTAAAGGAAGCACGATTTCGTAGTTAAAGGTAAGTTCTCTACTAATACAACGTTTAAAGTTCAGTCTAATTATTTTAAATATTTTGAAAAAGGTAATCAATAAATATTGGTTTACAACTTGCATATAGAAACAGATTTTCAAATATTTTTTATTATGATTTTATTCGCGAAAGTTCTTTCATTGTAACAAATAAAGTTTCGTGCGCAATAAATCAAATGCCTCACTGTATGTATTGTAAAATTGTTTTGTTCATTTACTCTTAAATATAGTTGTGTATATTGTCCTGCAGTCAGGAATAGCAGTCATCAATTATATTCACCCACGCAATGCATATAGCTCTAAAAATTCGTTTTTACTAGGTTATTTGTTTATAAAATTATTCAGTATTATATCATAAACATACGGTACTCCCATTTATATTCATTCATGCATTCATAAGTCGATGAACTGGAAACTATATTCTCTGAGCAAAAACAAATATTGGCATGTGGAACGTGACCGATAAAATACTCGAGTAAATGCATATAAGATTATGCATTGATGTTTAGGATGTAAAATTTTCAGTACACTTTCGTTACACTTTTATAGATTTTTCGCAGAGTTTCAGTAGCGCAGAAACTTCAATTTTATTGGTTTGGAAAACCTGATTTACCAGTGATGATTTGATCCACTTTATTAATATTATTCATTACTTGGGAATTTGAGAAATGAAACCATGTCATTAATTTAGTCAATATATAGATAAAACAAATTTCAAAACACGTTGCAGTTTTGACTTTTACATTTATATAATTCAGAAATAAAAATCCTTAATTTTAACCTCTCTTTGCAAATTTTCCGATTTACAAATTGTTAAGATTCACTTAAGATAATACTAACAGTAACAGTAATAATCAAAACTATTAGAATATTTTTTCTTTCACAAATCAGTATTTATTAGAATATGTTTAATTTTATACTGCAATATAAGTCATGAAAATTACACGTATTTTGGAGTTTATTCCATACTTGACTACGGATAAATCCTGTACCGTGTATTCTGCTGGCAATGCCCTGCTCCTGTACGTATAAAATAGAGATTATCCTTATTTACAGACGACTTGGAAATTCAAGGAAGATATAAAGATCATCGTAGTTTTATATATTAAAATTGGTCTTTATTATATTTATATTACAAATTATATTTTTTTAATTATTGCTTCCTCATAGATAAAGTTTTGTGTCTCATTTTATGGCAATTTCGATAAACTTGAACAGCTTGAACATTTCTCATAGAACAATAATCTTATTCATATGATGAAAAATGGATTCTGTAATGCATGACTACTGCTATATAACACAACTGGCGAAATTATTAAAACAATCTTGTTGATTTTGCAATGATAATGTCTGAAAATTTGTAGAAGGTATTTCAAAATTCTGGGCTGATAAAGCATAATTGATATTTGGGCTTAGAAGTTTAAAATACATGAGAATAATGTCTGATCCACCCAATCTGAGCCACTTTTCTTTTCTTGTGGGCCTGTGTTATTAAGACAAACCATTATCTATAACTATTAAAAAGTATTTACTAATTAGATCCACTTCAACTTATCTTCATTACCCAATGCAAAGAATGTGATTGCTTTCTCATAGAGCTTTTAACTTCGTATTATTCTGAGTATTACTTCTGAAAATTTAAAAGTGCAAAGCACTTGTTCTTACAATGGCATGAAAATAAAATTAACTGCATTAAATATACAGATATCCAAAGCGAGAGAGGTAATAGAAGTTTTCATATTAAGCTGGCAGTTCCGCCCTCGTTCGCAGCGATCACCATAGTGACCACAAGTGCAATAGCGGCGAAAATTAACAAAATTTTATTCCAGGAATAAACAGAGGTATATTTTGAATTTAATTGAAATAGATTCAATTTTATATAATGAATATTGCCTATCAGAATAATCAACTATCTGCAACTGTGAGTTTTTTACTTTAATTATTCTGATTAGCTATCTTTGGCCTCTCAGTTAACCACTCAGAATTGTTTTGATTGTACTTTTCTATTTAACAGGATAAAGCTAATCGAACACGATAGAATGGTCCACATCTTATAAATTCTTTCGATTATGTAGGAGATAGTCATTATGCACTTCTAATCACCGGCAACTTTCAAAATCAATGTCCTACTCGTTCGAATTCCAGTCCAACTTGCAAAGCTACACCTCTCTCAGCGCTCACCCACTTACGCACGCACACACCTAGATTCGGAAAACGACCCTTATCAGTCGCACAAACCAACTTTCTAGGTTATCATCCTTACCCGTTCTCTCTCTCTTTCTTCCTGGCGCGCACCGTTTGCTATCGGGCGCGTCGTTGTTTGTATCGGCACTTATTTTTCACTTCCCTTTCCCTCTCTCTCTCTCTCTCTTTCTCTTATGTTGAGGGCCGGCAACAAAAAAGTACGTACGTGCGAGCGTACCACGTACACACATCAAGCGGTGGCACACTGACCCGAAGCGAGCGGTGCGCGTTTTAGAATAACTTTAAGAGAGCCTTCCGCGTTAACGGGGCCGGCCGATGTGAGAGGAGCATTTCAATTTCCGCGTGTGCCTGTACATGCGTAGGTACATGTATATACGTTCACGCAGTCGTGCGGACAGCATCGATGTACAGAGGATAGACTCACGGGCATTGCGCCCGGGCCGCGTGGCGAATTTGGTATTTTGCGATCGTTTTCGCATAAAAAAAAGTGGGGCGCGATTTTCACGGTCACGTACGCCCCAGGCATTTCTTATGAGCGCCGGGTATGTTGGACTAGAAAATTGTATGTATACACTTGTTCCAGGAGTATTCGACTTTCTTTATTATATATATGTGGCCGTTGCGGATTTTCAGGTTAACGTGTTTTATGACTGTGTAAATATTAACGAATGAAAATTCACACCGAGAACGGCGGCGGGAAATAATTTTGCGTTTGATATGCAACGTGAACTGTAGACTGGTCCAATTCTTTGTTTTATGGCTAATTCGTGTTCTTAAAGTCTGTTAAATTTATATTCCAAGATTATCGGTATTTATGGTTCTCTTGAGCTAGGTACGAGATATTTTGCATTATCAATTTGTATTTAAAGTAAGCCATAGTATACACTAAGCCACAATTTATTTTATATACTTAAGGATAAATGAAGTGAAAATTGTTAGCAATTCGTATTTTCTAGCCGAGATTATATTTGTGTATATCTAATTCTTACGCAGCAATGAGCCACTAAAGAGTAATAAGGTTTGGAAGTAACGGTTCCTCTGAGATTGGTAGAAGTTTACTAACTATCGACAATCCATGGGAAAATGTCGATTCATTTGAATTATGAGATCAATTAATTGAGCAAATCTGTTATTCAATAGAATTCACTTTCTATCCGGAGCCAATAACTTCCAAATTTCACTTCCAAAACAGACAATTTTGATTCAATAATGCCTCGTGCAACAGCCGTTCATTAATACTGCAAAAGTGAAAAACAGCGATAGACGTACCCAACAATTACCGAGCCAAGAGCTATGAATAATGAAGCACACCACCGGAAATTTCTACAGGATCCACGACAACGTACTTGCGAATGAATCACCATCATCGAGTAGAATTTCGTTACCGTGTAACGATCAATTCCCATCAGTCAAACTTGGCTAGCGGCCCATAAATCTCGACATCGCGCGAAAAGAGAAGCGCGCAAAAAAAAGCGCGCCGGCAGCCGATCATCGCCCCGGTAATAACCGTCTTTCTCTCGAATGAAGCCATCTCGGCTGTAGCCAAGAGCTAGCAAAGGGTCGGGCCAAAACAATAAGAGGCCCCGTTGACCCCTCGATTAAATCGAGAAGCCGAAAGAGAAAGATGGACGGCGATATTTTGCGATTGCCGATCATGCCTATCACGAACGCGGCCGCGCGCGGCTGTCATCGCCCCCATGCGCGATGGCGTGTAGGTATATTGGCTCGTCACGAGATTTATCGCGCGCCGATCGATGTGGTACGTGTACGTGAAGCTCGCGGGATACTGTTAGGAGAGGAGCAGGAATTGCCGTAAGACGATGAGAAGGCCAGTGCATATATGTGTAGGCGCTGTTTTTCTTTGTAGGCTGTGTGCCGGTAGTCGTTTCTGCACATATATATATTATGTCTGTATTGTAAACCATTACATCTTTATTACGAAAATAGTATTAACTGTATTTTCTCTGCTTTTTCAGTACGCCTCGTTAAATTTTTAAGTAATTCTACACTACTGTTAACTTTAACATCATCATTATTTGTATATAATGATGGAAATACTTTTATTGTAATAAATGGTAACGCGTGCAAAACACCTTCTATTGTATCGTAGTTAGTTACTAGGCAATTATTTTGTTCGCTATAAAAGAAAAAACATAAATGATGATTATTGATTGGAAATTAATCGATAAAGTAAGCCGTATCGGCTTTTAGAAACGGTTATTGCTCTATTGAAATGAATTTATTGAATGTACAATAAGCTCACAGATACGATAGTTATGAACTGCATTCCAACGAAAACATCTTATAAATATTGGTGAAAGCTTATGATTTTTGTCCTGCTTTATGCATAAATACTATTTTTACAATAGAAAATAGATAAAGTTGTTTATTAGAAAGTACTTCTGAATATATGATCGCATTTGTTTTGTTAATAGAAGAAAGTTTTAAAGTTTGAACGTCTGTTCGGTATAGAGATAAAAAATTCAAGCATTTTAAAAGAATTTCTTTTTGATTATAAGTATGTAAAAACAATGGGAGATGAATTAAATTATATTTTGTTCTAACTATAGAAATATTTTGTAGTATTTAATTTTTTATAGTCACATTTTATACATGAATTATAATTTGTTTTGAAATAAAATTAATTTATTCATTAAAGTTCATCGATTTCAAGACTGTTATTTTGATTGAAGAAACCTTTCAAATATAAATAAATATTATACTCGGATAATAATGGATAGCATCCATAACTTTTATTTAAAATCAATACTCAGAATTTTTAATCAAAACACGAATCAATAAATTCCAGAGAAAAGGCATCTGATAAAAAAAGCCAATAGCCGCAGACATGAAAAAATTCACACCAGTCGAGGAATTTATATATACCGGGCCTGTCGTGCCGGCTCTTCGAAAGAAAGGAAAGAATCTCTCGCTATCATAGAGAGCGGATTCCTCAGGTGGCTGCACGATGCCCGCTGAGAAGGAAAGACCGCAGGCGGATATATGCGTGCGCGCGTACCATGCGTGTCATCGCGTCACCTGCGAGCATGATTATGTATCTGGACTAGCATCCGTAGCGAATCGTACAAGAGACGCATGTAAAGTGTGTAGGCGGAAGAAGAATCAGAGAAACTAAAAACAATCGCGTCGAACGTTGCGGCAATCCAGTTTAGCAGTAAAAGTGTAAAGAGACGATTACTCAGAGGATTGAGTTAATAAATTTAATTCTGTAACTGAAAGTCTCTACTACCTAATGTTACATGTAGGTGACCATTTCTTGGTGATGATATGCAATTAATACAAACTATCATTTTACTGAATAATAGTACGTTGTTGCTGTAGGTTTGAAATTGATTCTTGCTACATGTTCTTTGACGATCTTTAACTTGAATTACGCATTAATAAAAGAAATAAATATTTAAGAAATGACATTTTAAAAATTATTGAAACATAAAAATAATACATTCTTGTTCTATCAATGACATTTTGAAATTCTGTAGAAAATTTAATTGGAATATTGAAACTTTTTAAACAGTTGCTAAAATTAGAATATACAAAAGATATTTGACTATTCATTGCAATACAGAAAAGAGCACTTTATGGATTATTTAAAATTATAAATAGTTTAAAGCATTCTACTAGTACGTCAATAATCGCAACTATAGAAAAAAACTTTAAACGCCTCCGTGTAGCGTGTACAAAGCCCCCGTGTACGCCTTTTCTTTATTCTCCTGAGCTAGATCCTTATCTAAAAGTTTCATCGAAGCCTCCTGAATTTCTCGTCTCCATTGTCTCTCACCGTAGAGTAGCCCAAGTAGGCGTGCAAATTGAAAACGAGCCAGCGCGCATACCTTTTTCCTCCCCCCCCCAGCTCTTTCTCTTTCTCTTCAATAAACTTTTCTGCAGAATCATCTAATCAATTTCAGACAAAACAAATCCCCTCCTCGTTCTCCCCATTCGCGAACTTTTTGCATGCAACGGAATAGCACAAGTTGGATCTATACGTATATATGGGTATGCAGTTTGATGCGTTAAAATACGCGTTGGGAACTGTGTCATTGATCGATCTAGCTGTAGTTCGCTGAGGATGTCTCGGTACGCCGCGTGGCATCGATTGGCTTGACCCATTGTTCATACGCATACGCGATGCATATGTAGAGGATAAGTCGCGCGGAAAGTGCCGTGTTTTTACGCGTACTAGCCCGCTTTTCTCTTTTTCCACTGCTTTCGCGCACTCGCAAAAAGAGGCGAAGTTCGTGAAGTCGTTGATTAGTCATGATTATTCATAGCCAGTATTTATGCAAGACACAAATCAAGGAATTCCTAGACTTGTGTTGAGGATTTCTTAGTTTTTGTAGTGCGTATTGTTGAAGTGTAATCTTACTTTGAAAATTTTAATGGACTCCATCGGATGCCATGCTGAAGAGTGTTTTCGAATAATTGCTTACCTAGAACAAAAAGGAAATAGAAATTCTTCAGAATTTTACTTAGAATGCTTGTATATGTTTATATTTGTGTATAGTTTAATATATAATTTGTAAAAAAAACATTTGTAGGTTTATTCATAATTCAAATGTCTAAATAAAACAATATCTAGGGGATGTCATAGTCGTACCATTACCGATAAAACAAAATTCAATTTCATTCAAAGTTTTTGCAAAAACCACTTAAATTTCGACTTCAAATTTTTACTGGATGATAGAACGTTCAAAATCACAGAGCAATGTGCTCATGATTTTGTGTGATGCTAGGTATTTTAATGTTTAATAAGCTTTAAACTGTGTCAATTGCTCGGTCGGTAATAGAAGGACTGTGCCACCTCGTTAAGTAAATTAAAAAATATTATTACAGGTTTTATAAGCTACTTTTAAGGTAGTTTTCTACCAGCTACACTAGTCAAAATGAGTACACATCTTAATTTATGTTTATTTACGAGGTATACTTCATTAAACAGGC